>JAIUJO010000044.1:3122380-3352360 GCA_023846275.1 Vanilla planifolia | reverse complement strand
TATGATGATCTTAGATTAGAATTGAGTCAAATCGAGATTGAATTATTAATAATCCCATATATGATGTAAGATAATTCATTTGTCATTAAAGATAAGTTTTAAAAATAAGGAAAAAAGTGGAATTTAATAAGAGATTTGAAATTTAGTCAAATATTTAAAAAAGAAGTTGGGTTTATTGATTTGATTATGTGAGCATTAGTTTCATCATGATTTACCCAATTTTTTGTTTATCATGGTTGATATAATTTTTTGTTAACTTATCAAATGTTAACCACTATAATTAAATTAAAACCTTAGTCCTTAACTTTATGTTTGACATGATAGGTTTGAAAGTGTGACATAAGTTAATCTACTAAAATCACACAAGGCTATTTTGGGCAAAATCATCAACTAGGTTAACAAACATCCTAATAGGTCCTAACACAAGTAATCAATTTTTCATTAGACTTTTTTTTTACTATGTCAAAAGATTTCTGGATTATTTTAATAACACTTTTATCATTGTTGATAGTAGTTGACAATTGTAATTGGTTAGCCATGTTAACTTATGATAGTGATGTCCTTAGGTACTAAGGCATGGCAATTTAGTGATGATAGAGTTATTACTTAACCATGGAAATAGTGACAACAATAATCAATAGTGGTTTAGCTAACTTAGTGTTAATTGAGTTTGTGGTTTACTTTCAAGTTTGTTAAGAATATTAAGAGAAGTAACAAAACATGTGCATGACTTGCTATGCAATAGTTTAAAAAAGGGTTAATGATAAGTTAATAATCAAGGTTAAGGTAGGCATTAATCATCCTCATTGTATTAATCATGATCATTAGTTTTCTATTAATGTTAGACATTGCCATTGGTCAAGCCAATGCACTCATTACTATCGCTCAATAAGTATCATTGGTGATCAAAATATCATCCATCACTACTAACCTACAATTGTCTAACATAATGGTATCGCTATAGATTTTCACCATTATTAGAATGTCATCATAGTTTGGAAAAATTACTAATCCCACTGCCACCAATATCAAACTACCATTTCTATGTCATAATTGAGCTTAATTGTCCACTAATACTAATACCAATTGCCAGTGGTTAGAAAACTTTATGTTGAGTGTTTATTAGCTTACATCTCAAAAACAATGATTAGAGGCAATAAACATAATATTAAATTTTGGAAGAATTTGATTCAATAAATGAATATAATTTAATCTTAATTGAAATAAATTATTATATCAATGATAAAATTAATTTTATGTAACTTATAAGACTCGTATTTCAAAAAGAAATAACAAAATTCATTGAATAACATTTTCTTAATTTTTCATAATATATTACAGATTTTTCTTTGCAATAATAAAATTATTATCATCTTCTAAGTGTTATTATGAAAAAAGTTGTTATGAAAAAGAGGGTTTTTCCTTTTTAAAGAAAGAAAATTTAAAATATAAGTTCTTTGTGCTTAAAATAAACCCTCAAGAAAGGCAGGTGAATTATGGTAAATAAAATTGTGATTTTTTTTCAATTTTATGTTTAAATTAAAACTTAAATTTTTTAAACAAGAATAAGAAAGAATAGTAAAATATTATGCAAAAGATTTTTACGGTAGTTCAACTCAAAATCGAGCCTAGGTCCACCCCTACCCAGTGTTTTGAAAAAACACTAAAAATCACAAATTACAAGCAAGGTTTTTCATACGACTCACCTCAAACCTATTTGGGAATTTACCTGCGACTAATCTCGAACCTACTTGAGTTTTTTTCGGGCTCAACTCAAACCCTGAGCTTTTGCACAGTTGTCGGGATGACCTTACACCAAGGAAACAAATACATTGGCAACAAAATATTAACTTAAAATTATTTAAAAGTATGAGGCACACTCAATACAGCAAAAACTCCAAAAAAAAACTGAAAAGAGGGAGGAATAGTTATTGAAATAGTTGAAGCAAAACCTCTAATTTTGGGTTTCTTCTCGCAACTTTCACTTTGTGAGTTCAGAAGCACTGTATCCACCTGTAATAGCTTAAAATTGTGATTTGAAAGCTTTGAAAACTTATCAATTGTAACCTCTTGGAGTTCTTCATCCTTCCCTATTTATAGATCTCAAATTTGAGCTATAAATCCACTCCTAACGACTTTAAATGAACTAGCTATTTGGGTAACAGATACATAGCAATCACCGTTTGATTTGAATCTTTAAATGGATGTTTCTGATTGAATACATATTTTACCATTCGAGATTAGTGCTATAATTTGACCATAAATTAATTGAAATAGAAACTTACTGTAGTAGTTCTGCATCGTCTCGCAAAAATGCCTCAGGTTCGAAGCTTTTGCTTGTCATTTTACTGTTTACTTGCAACATTTTACCTTGATTAACCTAAGCTGTTGGATCGCGCCTGCCTTCTACTTACTTTGACAATCGGATTGGAATTTAGTGCCATATTGCCAAAATTGTGTTGCAATTGCCCTCTATGAGGTTTCGGTTCATATGTCTCTCGAGCTGTTTGGCTCTCTCATTCCTTGACCAAGATTTGATCACTTGGTCCTTGTTGACTTTATTTTGCAATATTTCGTTCAACTTTCCCTGTGGCCTTCTTTCTTTACCTTTATGCTTCGCTCACCCCTTCGGGTCCATCGAACAATTTTTATTTTATTTTTTTAAATCCCTAAAGCCTTGACGAACCAGCTGTCGAGTCGGGTCGACCCGCCCAACACTACAGTGAAAAATCCTGAGACTAAAGTGGTTCTATAGTGTTTTGTGAGAATGTTCGTGCCAAAATTTTGAATATAAGTATACTCAAATAATTTTATATTATGATAGTATTACAAGTGTCCTAAGTTACTATGAAATGAAATTCAGGAAAACTAATTCCTAAAGAATTTTTTAAAAAAAGAAATACCAATGTCTATACTTTTCATCAATAATGCTTGTCCCAAAAATAAAAATTCAACAATTATTAAACTTATAACATTTTCAAATATTAATACTACTAGTGTGCCATATCATCTCAAAATTTGGACATGTCAAATTCTAGAAAAATAAAGAGGAATTCAAGTATAAAAATTTTAGTGCATGCCTCAATTTCCTTGAAACTTGCTTGCCATGACTCCAAGAGCCTTGAAGATCGCTATTTTAGACATTTGAAGTTCATAGCTTGACTTAATTGAATATTAACAGTTTTACTTAAAACAAGTCCATGTGAGATATAAACATTTATTCTTGATTCATCAAACACAAGGGTGTAACACATGAAATATTGGTTGTTATGTGAAAGTGGATACTTATTTTATGTTTTATTATCATCTAAATTGGTCTTTATCTTAGACAACTAAAAGGTATACCATTCAATTAGTAAAGAAACTTGTCAAAGGAATATTCTATTCAACTAAGAAAGGTATTAATCATTACATTCGAAACTCTTGATATAATTATCATAAATAATATTAAAATTTAATCACTCCAAAATAATTCAAATTCAATCTTAATTTTTGTAATCAATTTTATAAGAAATAATAAATGTTTTATATATATATATATACATGTATACATATATACACACATAATTAAGAGTAGATAAATGATTACTAAAAGATGTATATATGTTCATAAATATATATTATTCAAAAATTATGAAAGGACAAGTATACAAATTAGATGACAAATATAAGAAAAATATTCATATGAACTATAGGAATGATTGTTTTAGTTTCTTGAATGATTAACTTGATAAAGTAGCTTAAATATATTAAATATTTATTAAAATTATTATTAGATAGTTTTTAAAACTAAAATGTTTACCATATTTTTAAAACAACATTTTATTAAAGGATTTTAAAATTTTACATTTTATTATGCTTTTGAAAATTTAGCATACTTAAATAATATGAGAAATAAAATTAACTGGGTAAAAGTTCTCTCTTTAATAAAGCATTAAACATTTAACTAGTTCTCTAATAGATATTAAACATTCTATTAAGAAATACTTATTAGTTTAAACTCAGCCATCATTTGTATATTCTTTTGAAAAATCATCAAAACATTTGATAATTGACTGATGGCTAGTCCATAAAAAATGGATTATCTAATAGCTTAGTTTATTAATGCTCATATGGGGTTGCCAAAATCAACCTCTATAAAATTCCAATTAGTCTATTTAATAGACATTGGATAAATAGTTTAGTAATGATATGATAATAATTTGGCCATCTAATAAATATTAAATAAAAATATACTAAAACTTTAGTTCTTTTAAAAAATTATCAAACTATTTCATGGATAATCTCATTATTAGCAACTCAAAATTAAGCAATATCAAAAGGCTATAGAAATGTTGGATAAACAATTTTGATCATCGTTAAATAGTACAACATTCAATTTGATAAATAGTTTGTTTAATTTGGTGGATCGAAAATGCACAAATTATAGAACATGTTCAGAAAAACTAAAGGGTGGTAAAGTCTAGCTTGGGTAATTGGCTATTAATATTTTCTCATTGAATCATTGCTAATAAGGATTAAGGTATTAATCAAGAATATGAAAATATCTTAGAAGACTTGGGAGGTTGGTAAGCTAAAATTGATAGTTTTTAAGAATTACGAACAACCACATTAGTTCTATAAATAGATGGAAAAACCCATTGCATTGAATAAATGCACTCACTACTAAGAAACTTTGATATTGCAATCAGAAGTTATATACCTAATTGGCATCTTTTTTTAAAATTTATATATATATATATATATATATATATTTCACTCTTTTAGTTTTTAGAAAGTTTATGTAAAATTTTGTTATTGTTATTATTGAATTTGGCTTAATCCAACTAGGATTTAGAGGTGTTTGCTTTGAGTCTTATATGAGAAAAGAGAGCCTATCTTAATAATTTTTTATAGAAAAGGTTTCCACTTTTAACCTTGTGTGGGAAGTTGTTTACTTTTGGACCTTCTGTGAAGGGAATTTAAGGCTTAAAAGTTTTTTCTTTGAAAAAAAAACTATTGTAAAGCTTCTTTGCCAACACTTATGATAAAAGAATGGAGAACTGATAGGCCCAAGAGAAATGTCTAAAGGGTAGATATGAATTTAAGAATAAGAAATTAAGCCATCTAAAAATTTGATATGTTCTTATTATTTTCCTTTATTTTTCTTTTACTTAAACTTTTTTTAATTATACCATGATTTTGCCAATTTGTTAGAGACACATGTTTGGAGGTTGTTGGTTTGAGAATAGTATTGATCTCTAAGAGTGAGTGTCAATAATGAAAAGAACATGTCACATGAGTTGTCAACTCAATAAATTTGAAGGCTACATGATGGTGGTGATGAGCAATAATTTTATTATTTGGAGAATGATATCAATAATCATCAGTTCATTACTCTTATCATGTCCATGGACCCATTTCAAGAATATTCTTCAATCTTTCTTGTAATAGTGCTTCCTTGTATTTGCACTACTATTAAATTATAATTGGTTAATACTATATTTAAATATGATTTGTATGTTTGAATATATAGTTTTATAAAAGTATTTTGAATAATTAGTTTTATTTGAGAAGGGATAAAAATTTAATGAAACGTTTTTATTAAAAAAACAAATGATTTTTAGCTTTAAAAAGTTAAAAAAAATGAATGACATACAAAAGACCCACCCTTTATACAAAAAGTCATATTATCATATGTTTTTTTATATTCTCTCCCATCAAATTACATTCTTTTAATAACAAGCTTAAAATATTATCTTTTAAATTTTACATGATAGATTAATTAAGAAAATCTACAAATTGTTTTATTAATTATTTAATAATTGAACTTGTACAAAAATAAATTCCATTTTTATAATCCATTTTAAAAATATCAATTAATAATAAATGAATTATTATGTGCTTGCATCATTTTACCACCAATCTTCCTAACTCCCAATCACTATCCTAAATTCAATATCATAATACATGATTTGACTTTGTGATTGCAAATATTATTAGTATCTTTCCTATGTTTGATGTAAATGTTTTTCAAAAACATAATCTTAAAAATATCAAAAATTTGTCATTCATAATTTTTTATTTCTTTTGTTTAAATGTTTTTATACTTTTTTTTAATCATTTAAACGAATCAACATAAAATAAATGTACCATATGTTAACCAATGTGTTTTGGAAAATAATCATAAGACATCACGAGAGGTCATGTAGGAAACTTCTAACAACCGTTTTTATTTTATTCACATGATTTTTTTTACACCAAGCTAATATTATGTGATTCGGTTAACTATCTTTGTTGTGGACTCGATATTTCTTTGTTGTTAATGATAAATCAATTGTTTTGAAGTCAAGTATATAATATATTAGTTATCTTGTTATAAGTTGTGATATATTATTTTGTCACATATATTTTCTTATGTAGAATTGAAAACTTATTTTCCCTTTTTTTATGAAAAGCTGGTCTTTATCAAATAAAGCTAAAGTGGTATACCATTCAATTGGAAAAGAAATTGAGCGAAAGGATATTCTATTCATTGTCCTACTCAATTATGTAAATTTATTAAATTCTAAACTTTTGATATAATTTTCCCAAATAATACTATTAACGTCATCAATATAAAATGATTCAAATTCAATTTTAACTATTGCAACTAATCTTATAAAACTAATAATTATCTAATACGTATATTTCGAATTATGAGAAGATAAGTGATATATATGCTTATCATGCAAATTATGATTTAACTAACTAAAAATAACATGAGAAATAAAATTAATTAGCTAAAGGATTTCAATTGAATAAATATCTTTTTACTAAAAATTGATAGTCTATTTGATGAACTCTATGAATTATTGATATTTTTTAAGATTGGTCAATGATTTGCTTATCACCAATTGAAAAGAAATATGGAGATATTTTTGAATTTATTTTTTAAATAAGACAAGAATATTATGTATTTTTAAAGTTATTATTTAGTAAATGTATCATTAGCTCTCATAGATCTGATGAACACAATATTCTATAATATTTAGATTAGTTTATAATTGTATTCACAGATGATATTTTGATTTATTAAAAATTTTTAGAACATATTATATATTTACTTATAGTATTACAAATTACGAGAGAGAACTAATTATATACTAAATAATCTAATTGTGAATTTTGAAATATGTTGTTTTAATAATCATGAATTGACCAAAACTTATACCAATATAAAAAAAGAAATTTGTTCGATATATAAGTTATTATAGACAATATGTGAAAAGATTATCAAATATAACGTCTCCATCACTAGATTGTCTTAAAAAAGAATTAAATATAAATGAGAATCGATTTATTAAAATAATTTTTAGATATTTAAAGATATGGAATTTAGTTGCAAAATGACACTTCTAGAATGTATAGATGCATATGGTGTGTACAATGATGCATGTTTACAATGTCTATGCTATGAGTTCATGCAGAACAAAAAAGTGATTATGTATACAATCAAACAACTAAAGCATTGTGAAAATAATTATTTTGTTCATGACTTAGACTTGGCATTTATAATATTTGTATAAAAGAATAAATACATTATTTATGTGAAATTAAGTATAATATATTTATAGATTACTGATCTGCTTGTGAGGTATTTTCACATTAAGCCCTTTGATAGTATACATTCCTTTTTCTGAATTGCAACAATGAAATTGAAGCATAAGAACAATGGGCAACAAAGGAAGAAATGAAGGAGATGAGGGTTTTTGTAATTTAGGAGATTAATTTCTTAAGAAGTTTCTTTGAAGGAGTTTTAAATTCACAAAGTTTTAAAATTTAAAGAGTCTTAAAATATTTTAGATAAAACTCTTATACATTTATATAGATGTTTGGACATAATATTTTATTATAAAATACATAATATTTTAATTTATAAAAAACATGTAAATTTTGACCAAACAAAAAAAATTCTACAAATTCTACATTACAATGAGACCATCTATGCAAACACAAAATACTACACGAAAGTGGGTGTAGCTTCTGCACGTGAAAGGCCTTATACACACTCATTGACCTATGGTGCACGTGGTAGGCGGCTGACATGTGATCATGTGATAGGTGGCTTGGAATAAAAAAATATGTCGATGTGGTTTAAGAAGTTTAATCTATCAATAAATCAAAGATGAATAACAAAACTAAGAGAAATATTATAACCTTCACCCAGTCATAAATATAAATGAGAAGAAGTGATTATAGATATTGTGATAGAGTTTTCTCAATCACCAATAGGTCTTGATTCAATATAAGTGATTGTAGATAGATTAACAAAATATATTTATTTTCTTGTTATTAAGACAACTTATTTAACATAAATATTGGCTCATATCTATATGAACCAAATTATTAAATTACATTGTTCACAAAAACCATTATATTAGACATGAAACCTAACTTTGCATGTTTGAAAGATAATGGATCAAGACTTTGAAACAAGTTTAAAATTTAGCAGTCATTCATCCTCAAAAGAAGTAATTTAAATTATCTATTATTAACAAAATCACATATCATTATTTGGACTAATGAATTCAATAGTCTCTATCATTTGATAATAATAAATATTTTAATGTAAAAAAATATTAATAAAAATTATTATAATATAAGACATTCTCAAAACATATGAATTTTAACAGACATGATCCTGAAAAATTACTTCCATTTTTGTTTTAAGAAAAGTCCTACAATAAATAAATTAATGCACTTTGCATGATAAATTAATAAAAAATCTTCAAATTTTTTAAATAATTATTTACAAATAAAAATCTTACAAAAATAATTTTCTGGAGCTAAAGGCGGGGAAAGAAGCAAGGCAGAAAAAGTACCTATTTGAAAGAAAGGCTCAATCTTTCTCTGCATATTTTTTTTGGTTAAGTCAACAATATATTGTTTCGTAAGCAGGAAGTTGGTTTTTTTACAAAGTGGAAGCTTCCTTATAGTTTTTCCATGAGCTTCATCTCATCCACAGTCTCTTTCAACCTCCCATGGCAACAATTCAGTTTCATCTCCGTTGAGCTAAGCTTTGCCCGCAAGTCGTTGATCTCTTCATTTCTTGATGAAGCTTCCTACAAGACCATGCATCCACACTAATAACAGGAGGAATCTGTTATTCATGGTAGTTGAACATATCAAAACAATAAAAGCACAACTAAAGGATACATGATTCGTACTTGTATTAAATCTAAAGTAGTCTCAAAAGAAGATGGAACTTTCATTTCAGATGCAATGTTCTAACTGAGAGCATGACTTTTGTGTTTGAACTTTCATTTCTCAAATATGAAGAACGAGAAATAAGTTGCATTTAAGATTGACATGAATAAACCATCATCTATTTAGCTATTTACTAAATCTGTCTTTTTGTTGTGTTGGTGTGGAAGGGACGGCAAGTGTTTTCAATCGACATTTATAATTAGTTTTGTTCAGGAAGACTTACTAAACAGCTGGATTGAAAAATAAATTGAGAAAGAGAAAGGAATTGTTTAAAGTGAGAGAGAGAACAGGGTAGAGACGGGCAAATAGGAGAGAGATAGAGAGTAAAGAAGGAATTAACGAGCATGTTCAAAGCTGCACTTCTGCGAAACTCTGACGAAACTTTATAAATAATTACTAACTCCTCAAATCGATGATTCACTGATCTATCATTTGTTTCACCCTATTGAAGTGATAACAACCAACTTTACAAATTTCAATAATGAAAAACATACATGAAAAGTAAAAAAGGTAACTTTACATAAAAATCCCATAATCAAAAGAAATTAAAAAACTCCTTTTCACACTTACAAATATCTTCATTAGAACTCAAATAGATAGTTGTAAAAAGAAACAACACTTTTATCACTTCTGCTCTAAGCTTTCCCTCTCAAAAGTGACTCACATCCTCAATGTCATGGTAGCTTATAAAACAGAATATAGATTTCAAGTCACTTAAAATAGTTCGTTTTATTTCGCCAAAATTCTGATAGCTTGTTCGACCTTTTATAGGCCTCTAAGCCATGCGCCACCATCCACTTACATATAAAAAATAAGGACAATAGATGCTTGACCTGCATGTCTACATCAATTACCCTTTAGTGCTTATTGCCAAATTGTGAGAAAAATATGATTCAACTCTCAAGCATCTATTTTCCAATAGATTTGCATAGTTCACATTGCTTTGACTTGTGATTTTGAAATCTTATAGGTTCATATACAAGTTAATACATATGATGTGCTCAACTTTATATGCATCTAGAGTGGACTTAATCAGACTCGACATCTTCATAATCTTTTAGTGGGATAATTGAGTCTTGGACATCTACAGAGGTAATCTCTTCAAATTTTTAACTCTTTTTGTGCAACTTTTCTTCCCATCATTTTTCTTGAAAACTCAATAGAGTAGTGCATATTAAGAGCTTTTTAATAGTGCTAGCTTTGTTAGCATGTTTATTTAAATATCTATATTAAAAATTTTGATAATACCACATCAATCAATAACCTGATGTCAAGAAATTTCAATTGTATGAGCAAAGTTCTTTACAAGGCAAATTGTATTTCCACAATCATTGAATATATTAAAAATCATACTTTTCCTTTTCTCTTAGAAGATTTTTTTAAATCATGCAATCTCTTTACATGCCTTTGAGGATATGAGATTTCGAATTTGGCTGTGGAGAGACCCACATATTTTGAATTTGAGGCATTTGCTAAGTACAACTACACAACTAGTATATGTACCTTAAGGTACTCTTCTAAATATCAATATCATATTTTAAGCTACAATTTATGTAACATCAGAGTACTATGACATTCCTTCATATACATAAGAATCTATACAATCCTTTGCAATGTTTTTGATATGGGTAACAAAACCAACTGTATATTTAGGGTCAAAGCTTATTCATAAAATGATATGCATAAGATTACTATCATAGACTTCTAGACATCTGTAAGGGAAGGCAGAATACATATTGAATTTAGGTTGTCTCTATTTTCATCAGTCTTCTTTTCTTCCGATAGGTAATATTCAGCAAATCATGTTCATCAAGAAGAAAAAAGTCCTCGGCCTTATCACTATTTAAGGAAAGGTCAACAAATTTGGGCAGCTTTGCTGAAGTTTGCTCCTCTTCTTAAAAAGTAATAAAAAGCCATTATTTGCAAAACTTCTAGACATCTGAAAAAGTGAAAGGAGAGAGAGGGTGTTTGTGTGGGGGAAGGCTGAATACATACTGAATTTACTCTTTCTCTATTTTGGTGAGTTTTTTTCCAGTAGGTAACATTCAGCAAAGCATGCTCATTAGAAAGACAAAAGTCCTCGACTTAATCAGTGCCATCAGCAATCTCAAGTAAAAAGCTTCCCAAAGGTAGTGTATCCCCATTAAATGCACAAATTTCCTGCGTAGGATAGATGCAAGAATTATTAGTATTATTTTAGAAAAGGAGAAAAGATGCATGAATTCTTTGGGAATGGCTGAAAGATTTAGAAACAAATATTTTAAAAGGCAAAAGTGCAAAGCAATTTCTCCTACTTCATAAAAAAGCTTCTGAGTTGAGTCACCGACTAACTCCTAAAAATATGACAAACTAATTATTATTTCTTTCATTTTTTCACTCCAAAGAAAACCCCAAAAGAGGTTCTAAAAGCCAAGTAGATCAAAATAGCTAGCATATAAGGAAGGCAATAGAAAGACAGACACCGTACTATCACTATTTAAGAAAAGGTCACCAAATTTAGGTAGCTTTGCTGAAGATTGCACCTTTTCCTAAAAGGTAATAAAAAACCCTTATTTGCAAAACTTCTAAACATCTGAAAGAGAGAAAGGAGAGAAACGGTGTTTGGGTTGGGGAAGGCAGAATACATACTGAATTTAATCTATCTCTATTTTGATGTGTTTTTTATCGGTAGGTAATATTCAGCAAAGCATGCCCATCAAAAAGAAAAAAGTCATCGGCCATATCAGCACCATCAGCAATCTCAGGTAAACAGCTTCCCAATGGTAGCATATCCCCATTAAATGGACAAATTTCCTGCATAGGATAGATGAATGGAAATGGAATGCAAATTCTGGCTTCGCTTTAATTGGCTCCACATTGTCAACTTCCTCATTTAAGTTAGAAGAGTACTCTAGTAGGGATATATTTTAGAAAGCTTGTCAAAAAGTTATTAGGTTTGTTTATTGTGGTTATTGCCATTTAAGAAAGGAACAAAAAAGTGTCTTTTAAATGAAATTTTAATTTTGTTTGATGAAATGTGGTTGAAAAAGTATTCTTGTAATAGGTTTGAACATATTATGTGCAAAGATTAGACCTTTCCATAACATTTTTGAATGACATGTGAAAACAAAAGACAAATATGTCCATTTTTTACAATAAAAAATAGATAACATTGGCCTTAACACCAACTTTCAAAAATATTTCACATGCATCGGGATTTGAGCATGTTTTTTTACCTAGTTTAAAAAAGCATAAGCTAACAAATCCATAGTTCTATGAACAATCAACGAAGATATTATACTAACACCATTTATTATGTTTAAAATGCTTATAGATTGATGAATAACTATCGCAACTAATAGATTGTCTTGTAAGAAAAAAACATCCAATTTAAGATTTAAGGTATGCCTATATTATTGCTATAAGATTGTAATGTTATATGGTCACAATGCAAGACAGTTAAATTTATTATAAATAGAATGAATACTATGAAGAACGAGTGGCTACACTTCAAAATATGAGTACAAATAAGTACATTTAACGGAAGGTTGGATGGTATTTTAGTAATTGAGAATAAGCTTAGAGAAAATAGGTTTTTATTGTTTGGAAATATTTAACCTTTTAGAAGAGGTGCTATTAAATTTTTTTTCATATGAATAGAAAAATAGACAAATCGAATAGCACATAAGAAAAAGATAATTTGAAAAGAGAAGAGGTAGGCTAAAAAATTACATTAAGGACTTGTAACCTAAAACCAAATTTTTTTGTTCATATTGGTTTACAAGTTTGGCTTAACTAGCTAGAAGATAACTAGTCTAATTTTTTATTCTTAAACTACACTTTTGTATTGAGATCTACTTAACAATTATACAAATATCTAAGGATTATATTAGAATATTTGAATGATATTTAATAGGAAACAAAATAGTCAAGAATCTAGTCATAACATTTAAAAAATTTATGAGCTTAATGGCTACTTTTGAAACCTAAAAAACATGAAATTTTCGCTAAATCTCAAAAGCCTACATGCAATTTGTCATTTAAAGAAAGGATGTTTCTTAAGCATCAAGAAATCATTATTTAGTTGTAAAAGGTGAAACTATACATTGCTTTTGACCTTTAAAATGACGTACATAGTTCTTCACTAAGTCAATTATAATTTTTGACTGTTCTCCATCTTTTCAATTGAAATTAGAAAAGGAAAGGAATGCCAATAGAACTCTATGTAGTTGAAGGGATTTGCATTGCTAGTGCATAAAGGTGCTTAATGATTTGGGCTTCTAATAATCCAAGAGTTCACTCAACAATAGTGTATTTTAAACAAAGTCAAATAAATAAAGGCTAAATAGGAATGCCCTTACAAAATAAGATGTTATTAAAGTTTATTTAATTTTATTTACTTTAATCAATATTGAAAATACTCAAATATAGAAAAAAAACATCAATGGTCATGTCATAGTTAGCTTTTTTTAGAAATTAGTATTTTTATACGAGATTAAAGGGATAGTCTATATATTCTCATAAAATAAATGGAATTACTTTTCTAAACATTTGAAATATATGAGCACTTTAAATGAGAATTTAAATAAATTTGCATCTCTAAACAATCAAACAAGCACATGCTCCTCCCTATTAATAAAGAAGAAAATTTCTCAAAGACAACAAGCACAACTCCAAATTGACTTGACCATGAAAGCTTATAGAACACCTTGCTCCAACATGGAAGAAATCAATAAAGAAAGAGTCAGTACGATAACATCCAAACCTTTATGAAAGGAAAAGGGAAAGTTTCCCATGTAGCTATTAATCAACAAATCTTACCAATGAAATTGCAATGGTTAGAAACCTAAAGAATGCAAAAATCAGCTATGGAAGAGTAGCTAAAAACAAAATGACTATAACTATGTTATTATCACAATTCTAAGGAAGACAACATTATATCTTTTGATGCAATTTTTCAAAATTGTTTTAATATGCATGACAATTTAGGCAAATGACAATAGGGAGTTATCATCAAATTTAAAAGTGGAATCAATAGTGCAAGGAGAAACTCTTAGTAGAGTTCTAAATGGAGGAACATAATGATCAATAGCCACACAAAAGAAACTTTTAGTCTATAAGTATAAACCTTAAATGAGCAAAATCTATCTAGAGACCAAACTAGTCAATAACTCGAAACAAAGGCAAGGTCATAAAATGATGGAATTAGAGTCATACTTTCAGCAATGCTTAAAGATGAATAATGAAAAAGCTAATGGATCCATTAAGTAATAACTAGATGTTCAGATGAAAAGAGATAGGGATATGAGAGAATCACCTTTACAATCATTGGCACCTGAATTATGGGCAATGTTATAGTGATATATGATAAGATCAACCCTATTGTCATTAGTAGCTAAATTATGAGCAACGTTAAGACAAAGACACTATCATCAAAAGTATAAGATACTAGCAAATTTGGGCAATGGTTTCATAAAACAAAATAAGGATTTAAAAACATTTTGTAACTATGTTTATGAAAACTTAATGTATAAAAAAGATATAGTTTAAAAAATAAAAAAAAAACTTAAAACAATGTATAAAAATTTAAAAAATCTTATGAATAAAATATAAATAATTACTAATAGCATGTAATAAAAATTATACCAAAAATAAATAAAAAGTAAAGATAAAAATTTAAATTATTTTAAAATACTATTTTGGATTGTGATGTACTGTGATATGAGCATACTACATAATATATATTTATCTATACATATGGTCTGATTTATATGATAACATACTATAATTATATACATACGTATACGACTATTAAAAAAATAAAATAAAAAATAAAAAATATATGATATAAAAAAATTAAGATAATAGAGAATGATTGATTGAATAATCTAGAGCACAAAAATGATGAAATAAGAATGTGATGATTTCTCTATGACCCCATCTCGCGGTTGTTCGATATGAGAGAATCACATTTTGTATTGTTGATACCTAAATTATGAGATATGAAAAAACAAAAAACCCTCCTCCATCAATACAGGATTCTAAACAATGCTTGCAATGGTACAATGGTATATGACATGATCACCCCTATTGTCTATAGTAGCTAAATTGTGAGCTATGACACGACAAGTACAGCACCACGTGACTGAGAAATACTAGACAATGTGAGCGATGGTTCCATGATAAATAATCTGAAATGGAATCCTAAGTGAGGATAGTGATCATATGAAAAATTTAAAATCTTAAAAAAAAAGTAAAAAAATAAAAATAAAATAAAAAGAATGCTAATATGAGAACAAGAAAAAAATAATATATGACATCAATATTATACGACAATTATGTGTATTATGAGCATATAAACATTGATTCAGCATTTTATATCTTTTATTAATAGCATATATTATTCTTAATTATTGCTCCATCTTTATTTAACCACAAATCCATATTATTTTATCTTCTTGTAATTAGTGGTTTACATATTAAGTATGTTATGCGTATTTACTTATATTATAAGCCAAGATACATGCATATACAATACTAAGAGCTCTTAAAAGATAAATTAAGATTTTGAATTAAATAGCACATTATCTTTTAAACTTTGTGAGAGACATTGAATGTGATGATAATTGTTATACTTAGTTGACAAAAAATGCATTTATATACTTTTCAACTTATCTTTCATTTGATAGCTTGAGATCACGTTTGCTGCTTTCTATGCTATTATTTTATCTTAAGATATTATATCGAATATTTGATGCTTTTCATCACCCCCACTCAATTTTAGAATTGTGCCCTTTAGGTTTGTCACATGCTCTCTTTATTGTACGGTATTATATAAGATTATTTTAATATTAAGCCAAATGGGGAGTGACAATTAGACCATCAAAAGTGCTAATACAATAAATGTGAACTTTAGGAGTGCATGGACACTATTTGCTAGCCAACAACTCTTTTCTACCTGCACCAAATTAGATGTTGGCAAAAAGGCATACAGTGTTGTCGCTTGCAGGGGGAGCCACTTACAAGCGAACACCATCTGTGAAAAAACTAAGTTGGACACTAAATTCATCATAAAGGAAACCAAACAATGACAAAAGCATCATTAAAACAACACAAAAATGCTCGACAATAGTCCAAAAAAATTGGCAAATAAAATTGTTTCAAAGCATAGCAAGTTCAGATGAATAGAAGACATACCAATGGCATCCTCAGGAACATCTCACATACCACATTTAACCCTACAACAATTGCCTAATAGAACACAAGCAACATATTCAAATCAGTGCACCACTCAGTAATGACAAAATATTCAATATCTAAATAGAGCATAAAACACCTCAGGGTGGGAACGATCTTGCACAAATTGATTCACTATTTGCCTAAGTAGCCTTTCCAATGCATCCAGAGGCACCTGGACACAGTTTCAACCATGAATATTAGATGCTCTGGAAAATTCAAGATAGCCTCGTACATAGTCATCCATATCAAATATAAGAGTATATTTACAAGCTAGTGCAAGTAGGTCAAATCTTCAGCACAGATATTGCAACAATCTTCTGAGAAATAACGAGACCCTAAGAGAAAGAAAGAATTCAATTTTTTTTTTGAATCAAAATAATCAGTTTGTCAAGAATAAGAAAATGTTCCCCAAAATGCTATAATTTTAATTTACAATCAATATAACCATCAAGAAAAGCTCATTACCTCAAAACTAACCAAACTAATAGACATACGTTGGACACATGGGTGCAATCTAGTACTAACAAAGAGATGAGGATTAAAGAAGATTTATTAATGCATTATGAGCAATAATGTAATCCATCTTAAAATTATGTTCTACAGTGAAACTAAACTATGTTCCATAATGAACAATATTCACCACAAAGTATAAGTATGCACATAGAAGGAAAATGCTAAGATGAACAATAGCATTACACCCAACATGATAGAAGTAGAAATGACAGCATGCTTGAAAACTGAAGTTTAACATCTAAATTTCAACAATGAATTACAAAGTGTAAATTTAATTCAATCAAGTTAAGCAAACTAAACTAGTAAAAAAAATAAAAAAGTAAAATACGAAACCAGATTTCAACCATAGAACAATGACAGCACGTGTGCAGAACGAAAATGAAAAAGACGAACTAAAAACTTTAAAAGGAGCTTTCGATATGTACTCGGTTTGCAAGCCTTTCTTCAAGGACGTTATTCCACTTCTGGAAGTATACAAGGTAATCAGAGACATGTTGAAGGAGATGACTGTCAACGAAGTTTTGGGCCTGACAAGCATGGAACTCAACTATGCCTATGATGAGATGAACACGAAGGGCGTCATTAATTGCTCACGTGTCGGCATCATCTTTAGGGTGATCATCTCCTCCTGTATCCTTCTCGCTTTCTTGTTCATCATTTTCTCCCCAAAGCATGGCTTTGACACTACTGACGTGATCACTTATGTCCTGCTTGGAGCTTCCATATGTCTTGATACCGTGGCTTCTATCATGTTCCTGCTTTTCAACTGGCTGGTGATCTTCCTTCTCGAATTTAAGAAACTGGGCAAGTCTAGTTTGCTTCTTGTCCAGCTCATTCACCGAATTAGGAGAAGATTGTGGCATGAAAGAAGATGGAGGCCTTCAGAGATGCCACAACTCAACTTGATCAACAACTGCTTCAGGAATGTAACAACACAGCCAAAAGGAACATGCATAACTTGACAATCTAAAGAATAAGAGGATAAACAAATGGGCATGCAGAATAGAATCCAAGCTTAGATGACCCATTAGAGCATTTCAAGAGGCAACGGTGTTGTTCTTGAGCTGGACCGGTGGATTTTCATCCTACACTTTTTATTCATAGAAGTCACTAAAGGCAACTCAACATCTTCTAAAGCTCGTCACTGCACTTGCTCAGAACTCTTACAAATATTGTGAGGGCAGTTCAACGATAGGACAAGGCTTGCTACACTCTGGCAAGTCGATGCCTCAGTATGGGTTGTCCCTACGTTCCTTAATTTGGCAGAAGGATTGTCAGCCAATCAGCTAGTTCTTGTGTGGCACATTGCGACACAGCTATGCTAACACTGGAAGCCCCAGGAGCTGCACCCGTTGCATCATCATCATAAAGCACAACCATAGTCTAAGGGGTTAAGAGCATAGAAGAGCTCTTTGCGCGGGATGCATGCAAGTGCCTGTTCGACTAAATGTTGTATCTGGTGTTGATGCAACCAGAGATAATGACAACCATGAGAGGAGCGATGCTGCTGATTATGAGGTTAAAGTGGGCAACATGATTATGACCCTTATATTATTGATTTCGTATAACCTTAGCTTGCCCTTTTTTGTAATCAACTTCATGATTTTATTAAATTTAGGCATACTTCAGTTTAAATTATTTAAAAAAGTAACCAATGTCTATTTAGCTTTTCTAAATAAATGAAATATTATCAATTTAATCTTTATTTGGACAATATGGTCACTTTGAAGGAAGTTAGAATTTAAGGTTAATTAGGGTTTTAAAGAATGGTATCAGTTTTCGTTATCATAATTTTTAATATTAAAATCTTTAAAGGATAGTTAGTGCTCCATAAATGTAGTCTACATTTTGGAGTTGGCTATCTTTATAACAAATAATCCCATGTAAAATGTTGCTAAATTACCCATCTTAAGTTAGTGACCATATCTAACAATTCATTAAGTTAGAGCACTTTGCGTTCTTTGCAATCAAAAGTTTTGCAGAAACATTATTTTCAAGCTAATTTTGCCTAAAAAGATCTCTCAAGGGGAAAACATGTATATAGAGTTAAAATTTTCAAATGAGAAATAATGTACATGATTTCTAATTTTCCATACCCTATCATATCTTGCCATTTTTATTTAGATACAATTTATCTTTTACACCTGTTTTCAAATATTTGGATGCAAAACATAAATAAAATATTTAAATATTTCGAATTTTATAGATAATTTTGCAAAAATATATATTTTAATATTTAAATGTTAATTATCTTTTAAAGCAAAAAAATATCACATGAAAACTAATAATAAAATGTTTTAATAATCTATGTATATATAAAAAATAAGTAGAAATAATCTTCAAAACTATTAAAATATACATATGTGAACAAATAAAATGTTATAGAAATTAAATAAATAAATAAATACTATGGAAAAAATAAAATATATAAAAAATATGCAGGACATATTGATGATAGATTTTGTAAGAAAGTGTATTTTATGAAATAATAAAACTAAAAGTGATCGATAGATAAAAAGTAAATAATTGTTTAAAAAAATAAAAAAAATACATAATTTAAAAAAAATAAAAGCTTGGTAATATAAGAAATAATGAGTTATATTAATTATTTGAAAATTGATAAAAAGTTTTTGTTAAATTAATTAACAACTCACCATGATTAATATATATTATTACAAATAAAATATGAAAAAGGATATTAGAGCTTCAAATTACAAACAACGGTGGCTCGTTAACTTTATCATGCAAATCCGAGGACAAATATATTTTGGTACTAGTTGTACTTACTAATTACTATAAATCCAAAATGTACTTGACAAGTTTAGTAATGTAAGTTAGCTCACTCCCCAAATTTATTACAAATTTTATCGAAGATGAGGTAAACATCCCAATGTTTGATGCTTTACATAATTACATGTTTTTTGATAAAAGTTAAACTTTTTATATTTTAAATAAACTAGTTATAAACTTTATGTTTTAGTAAATTTATCATGCTTGTCATGACAAAATTATTTTCTACTTGGGTCAGTTTTAAACATTTAAAAATATTATATTATTGGGATGAATATCTCCATATTTTAATTTTATTTTTTATATGCATTAAAGTTTTATAAATTTTTATTTGTGACATCAAGTTTTATTTGCATAACTTTTAAGGAAGCTTTTTTCATAAATAAATATTGGAATAGATATTTAAAATGTTTTATTTTATTTTTAGTATACTTTTTATTTATGATTTATATTTGCTAATTTTTTTGTAATTTTTATTTATACTATTTTTTTTAATGTATTACTTTCCAATTTTTTATTCTACAAATTATTCTAGTTTGGTTTAATAATAATATCCTATGTATATAAGGTACAAAGAAATTTAAAAATTTTAAATTATTTTAGTGTGGATATTTTTATTTACCTTGAAAGATAATTTATTTAAAATATACTGATATTTCTCTACTAGCATTGTCTGAATATAGCTTTAATTATTCTAAATATTTCTTTATAATAATTAATTTTCTTAATAATTTTATTTCTTTTAAATTTTTTTTTTATAAAAATTTATAATTTTGTAATAAAATGATTGTTGTTAGTTATGTTTTCAATTAAAATTTTCTAATTTTAAGTATTATAAAAGAAATTTCATTTTTTGTTATCACTCATTTTCTTGAGAATTTTATATTTATATATTATTTTAACTTTGGCATCTTGTTTATGATTTTTAAATTTTTTATTATATCTTTTATTAGAAATATCAACATATTAAATAAAATCTTCAATATTTAATTTCTATAGTAGTTATATTTTGTAATTATTTTAATTTTTTTATAAACTAATAAATTTCTTGTGACTATAGAATTAAAACATTTTGAATACATAATGTATATGTATTGAATAATCGAAATAGTTTTCTACTTCATGTTTCAATTTATGATAGAGTTTATGTTATTGACATCTCTTCAATCATTACACTATCAAGAGAACCATTTCATATGCAATATGACAAAATTTTAAAATTTTAAACAAAGTTTTACAATAATGATTTTCTAAACTCTATAATTTTCAAAACTCTTTTTTTGTAGATTTGTTTCACTAACTTATTTTATAATTTAAATATGATAAATATATAATGCAATGAAAATTATAACATAAAAAAATTCTTATCATAAAAGTTCCAACATTAAAATTAAAGACATTTGTTGCTATATGTATAATTCAAATTATTGAATGAATTGTAATTTATGTAGTTCTTATAATCTAAATGACTTGAGTTTGTTAAGTTGATCTTGTAATAAACCGTTCATAAGAACATGAAAGTTTTAATTTATATGATTTTTCGTGTAAATATTTTTGTAATTTAAATTAGACTTTGGAAGCTTCCTTATGTTTGTGTTAAAAAATATGTTTAGTAGGATCATTATTTAGTTTGGTTAATTGACTTACATTATGAAATAAAATAACTATGAGCCCAAGCTTTAGGAAACAGATGTCCTTATTTTGGTAAGCAAGAAACAAAAGTTATTATATATTTAATAGTCTAGCAAACAATCATCTTATTAGCTGGCATCAAATGCCATCCTATTTAAATAAATTCTTCATGTTAAACTAAAATTGTGTTAGTTGTGCTGTTATCTTAACAATTATTATTAATTTTGTTGACATCATAACTTTTAATTCATTTTCTATGATATTTTCTTTTTCAATATTTTGTGTCAATTAACTAGAAGTCTTACTATTTTTCTTAAATTAGTAATTGATTTTGCAGTTTGCAATATATTAAAGTCCAAACTATTTCAACTTATCTTACACTTTTGTCTATAAATATATTTTAGCAAGTGTCAATCAGAAGTACAATAAAATATTTGAACCCTTAGTATCTATCACATTATTGTATAGTAATGTTTCAAAGAGGAAGTTAGTGTATTCATCACAAACATTTTTAAAGTTTCATGTTCAGGCAAAGATCCTTTATTAAATAAATGGTTGAACCATATATATATGATATATTAATTCTTAAATATTGCTAAAATATCTTCAATAGATGCCATGAGATCTATTTCGTATGATTTTCAATCTTACCCAAAAATTAATAAGTATCTAATTCATCTTTTTATCAATTAGTGCCAATATATTTATAAATTCCTTTAGCAAAAATTTCTTTGTTATATTGTCTTCACAAATGTAGAAATATATTATCAAAATATTGTGAAGTTTAATTTAATCAATAATGTTTTATTCGTGAGTATCCAATGTGGTAGGAAAATTGGGATAGTAATATAATTTAGAGGTATATTTACAACTATGAAGATTCTAAAACCTCGATTATAAGTAAAACAATAATGAATATAAATGTGATTCTCAAGTATCATTCTCAGACTTAAGTAGTAATGGGGAAATGCATTTATTCCCCTTATTTTGATTAAAACAACATGAATGACATGTAGCTATAGCAATTATAACACCTTATTACTTTTATTTTATAATATGTTCATTATTCTTAAGATTTTTAGCTATATAATTACTTTATATTTAATTAATGTATATGATTTCTTCTGAATTAAAATTTTAAATTTAAACATATTTTAACATTCAATATAGAAAAAATGAATGCATAATTTTGAAAATTTAAATTTGGAAACTGGAATCATTGTGGAATTGCATGGTTTAAATTGTAACACATGAATCTTGATTAGGCTTAATGTATCAAAATGAGCTTATAGGTTTGTTATACTATTAAATTTTTCTCTCATGCTTATTTCTATCATATTATGAATTCCTGATAAGATATGGATATGATTGTTAAATATTAGGGGTTCATGGCTAAAGATAGGAGGATTTAAAAAAAACTTTTATGTATTATGAATTTCATAAATCCATAAGAAAAGATGAACATAATCAAAAAAAGAATCTATTACCATTTCATAAATAGATTCATAAATTTAAGGAGGTTTATATAGAAGAAAAAAAGGGGTGTAATTAGAAGAGGGTTAACTAAGAATAATGAATTGTGGCTACTCCAACTGAAGACTAGCTTACTGTAAAGTAAATTCTTTGTTTAAGGTGCTTTGGCCTTTGCTATATAAGCTATTAAGACGTGCTTGGGATTTAAGAAAATTCAAAGGGGAATTTGGAGGGGCCAACTTAGTGGATACTAAGTAAAAAAATTGAGGTAAGCTATGAGGAAGAAAAAGGACGATTAAAGTGTTCAAGCAAGGAAAAATGTTGTAAGAAAGAAGTCCTATACATGACTTTTAAACATAGGATAACACAGATGTTCATATAATGACTTTAGCTTAGTTCTATGCCTAGATAAAAAGGAATTGCTTTGTCAAAATGTTTATGAAACCTTGGAAATTGATTGTAACAACAATTAGACATTTTTTTCATGAAACTTGTTCAAGGAGAAAATTCTTTCTACCCAAGAACAAGGGAGATTTATTTTAGTAAATGAATGGTTTAATTTTCACTCTTTCCAATGTATTGTTCTAGTTGAGTGACAAAAATGTATATTACATTTTTTCCTATAAATGCATAGTAGATTACATGATCACATATTGCATGTTTGGCTTTGATTATAAATATATGTGGAAGACGATTTTAGAATAACAATTTTTTTATTGAAACGCATCTTAACGTAGGCATCACCATGTAAAATAAGTTAAAAGAATGCTAAATTTTGTGCCTATTTCGTTATTTATTTTGGTTGTGCAAGAATTTATGTATTAAGCACAAATTGTCATGATAATTATTAAAAACATGGAGCATCATGGAGAATGGAAGTCTACTAAACATAGCCCTCTTAACCTTGATATGATAGCCCCTTTTTCTTATTATATATTGTTAATAGTTAGGATCCTTGGTGTAATTCTTCTTCTTTCTATGTATAATTGATGCTTGACAGTATGGATTGAATGTAATATTTGCTTCTTAATTATGGCATGAATGACAAATAGTTTTGTGCCATAATGAATAAAGAAGTGTGTAAAGTGGAGACTTTATTATAAAGTTTTTATATAAACCAATTGTTTGAGATGTATTTTCAATGTGAGGAACTACAATTATGTTTAAAATTATGTAATAAATAATTTAACTCACTTGAAAATAAATAAAATACTCTAGATAATGCTACAACCAACCATTCTTTTGTCTATGGTCTGCTTGTGAAGCATGGAACCATGGGCTTGGCTAAGTTATAGGAGGCACTATTTCAACCCTCAAGAGAACGTAAATTGATTTTATGATATGTGTGGTTCTTGGTTACTACTTAGAAAGTCTTGGAGGTCTCTGTTCATGGCCTTAGAAGAAGGCTAAGTTAATTAGAAAAATGATAAGCAACCAAAGAGTTTTGTTATCACTAAAACTATTGAGGTTAGGGTTAGGCATTATGATAAAGGTTTTATGGATAATTAAAAAACCTTAGCATAGTCAAATTGTGACTTTAAGGATGTTGGGTATGAATATGTAAGGTAAGAATAGGTTTGGAACCACGCTTAAAGGCATAAAAAACAATTAATTGAAAAGACGCTATAATAAAAGGTAATTATAATGGTCTCATGAAATAGCGGTTGTGAACCTTTATGAATAACGAAAATTAAGCTTTGGTTAGGTAAGCTATTGACGAAGACAATTGAAGAAGGTGGAATAGCTTAGAAAAAGATAGGTTTGTCCATGCAAGTAATATGGTAATGACGTTGGCTAGACTTTTGATATAATAGGTTATTTGGGTAAGGCCACAAGCAATTCTATTTAAGCCCTAAAGTCATATGATGATACTCTCAATGGTGATCTAAGGAATATGTGTAGGTTTAGAAGAGTCCTTACGACAGTTACGATGACTATGGATTTCCTTGGGATCATAAGCGTCACTAGTGGTACTTGTGTGAATCGAGACTTTGTTGCACTAGCTATAAGTCAAATATAGAACTAAGAACAAAACTAAAGCCACTATAAACTCTATGGTTATCTTAGATAAGAGAGGTCCAAAACAAAATGTTGGCAAGATTAAATATATGAAAATTGGGCTAAGAAATACTAGATAGATAAATTAGGATGTAATTGACACACTAAGCAATTCAGATATAGTTGACTCTAAATTATCGACACAAACCAAGGAGATAGACATTTTTGCTACACCACTACCTTTGATTTGGTGTTAGTTAAATTAGAATAATTAAGCATATACTGGAGTATCACATTTCATGATAAAAACCTCTAGAACTTGCTGGAGGTCATTGTATAAATTGTCCTAGAAGAAAACAATTACACATTTAGTCTCATAAGAAATCCAATTGTGTGCTTTTTCTATAGGGCACCACTTATGGTTCTTGAAGACTCTTAGAATCCTACATTGATGCTCGTATGATTATCATTTCCATGTCAAATGTTAGATTATATTTTGTAAAAATGTGGTAGGGCTTGTCATGATTCCTATGCATATGAAATTACATTATAACATGAAGTGGATGCTAAATATCTTGTTAGTCATATTGTAAGGAAATATATATTGAATTAGTTAGTAGATTACTATATCATTTTGTTTGTTAAAAATTGATGTCATTCATTCATAAGATTTATTCCACTATTACATTCTTATTTTGTAGTAGTGCATAATAGTGTTATTGTAAGGGTCAAAGATTGCTTGTTGATCCACCTTGCTTTCTCCCTCATAACAAGCTCAAGTTGTTAAAATTTGAGTAAGAATTGAGCTAGAGATTGTTAGAGCTAATGAATTAGTTGGATAATTCATTTTATTTATTCCATCATCAACAATATTAGATTTGATACTTATTTCTCATCAATTTTATTTTATTAAGTATAAGACTGTACTAGATTGTCTAATTAGACCTGGTGCTCACAAGTTATTTTTTCAAATGGACTTTGGTAATTATGCATGATACTTCCTTAGAATTGATAAGAATTGAGTGTTTTTATTACTATTGTAGATATTTTATTCACGTTTTACCTTTGTGAACGAGAAAAATTATTAGATTCTTAGCATCGTAATATTTTAGTTGGAACTTATGAATGCATTATCATAATGTGACTTTTTAGAATTTTGTCACACATGTTTTTTTTGAAAAAAACTTACATTTGGTATTGTAAGATCATTTGAGAGTTAGGCTAATGAAAAATGATATGTGTGTGTGTATGTTTGTGTGTGTGTGTGTATTATGTGTGTACAATTGAATCCTTTTTTATTAAAAAAAATTAGTTATATGATTGATTGAATATATAAATTTGAAGTTTAATTTTAGTTTTAAAAGTTTACTTTTGCTATATTACAAAATAGCCAATGCCATTATTCCAATGACCCAATGGAGGATCAAAGAGATTTTGAAGATAATAACTCAATTATGTGAGATTCTAACATAATCATAAGTCTTGGATATTTTTTTTTCTAGATATGTGATCAAGAGGACCTTTAAAGAGATGTTAACTTCTAAAAGTATTATTTTCTTTTGCTGACCTTCAACAAAGAAGAGTAGTAAATATCCAATCCTTAGAGTGATAGGCCTCAAAGAGATATTTTTTGAATTAAATTTTTAGTTTTTTTATTTTTTTAGAAAGAACAATTAATTTAAATAGTTTATGCAAGCTATAAAAAATTAAATTGAAATTTAAATTAAACAACTTAGAAAATGAATGTTTTAGTTTTTAATATGTTTGAAATCATACAATGATCATCTTAACAATCATTTTTCTTAACTTTTGTTATTTGTTTCCATAATAATTATATAAATTTAAAAACTAAAATGAATAATTCTATTTGAATTAAGTAACCCAAACATATGTAACAAGTTTTAGGCATAAAGCATTAACATTGAATCCGTACGCTACAATAATTGAATCGAGGCATCACAACTAAACATAGATGGAATTATCTTGAATAATGGCACTACTTTCATTCATAAATCAATTGATCATGTTATTCGAAGTGTTGTGACTATGTATTGAATAAACTTGGTGTCACTAACCCTGAAATCAAACTACTTCAGGTAAACAAAATGTCTTATAAGGAAAAAATATCAAATGCATTGTGTAAGAGATAAATTTAAAGCTTTTTCCTCATTACTAAATTCTAAAATGCAATAGTGATGTGGTTGTCTAATCATGCCATTTTACAATCACATGATCATTGCCACAATCACCTTTTTTAAGCAATAATTCCACTAACTGATTGACCACTCCATTTAATGATAGCATGGTCTGCATTTTACCCATAAGTAAAATTAAATGTAGTCATAGATCATAACTTAGATTTAACAATTCATATGGAATCCAAATATCTAAACTACTCTAGTTTATTTCTAACTATCCATTTGTGTAATTTTCATAGTCAAGCATTCCAGGATTCTTTTTATCATGTAGCTCCTACGCAACAACTATTTTAACAAATATTTGTTAGTTGTTACAAATTTAAATTAAATAATTTTAAGTTTTTAATTGAAAAAATATCTCTTAATTAAAAATATCGAATGGTTAGCTTGGTAAAATAGAAAATATTTATAAATTATGTAATTATTGAGTAAAATAAATTGATGAAAATTTTAAAAAATTCTAAAGAAACATATGAAGCAATGACATTGAACTTTTTTTATCAAACTACTTAGTTACAATAATGCACTAATTCATTAATCAAACTTATTTATTGAGGTACATTGTCTTAGTTTTTGCGATTCAGTTCGTCAATTAGCTTGGTTCATCACTTCAACAATCTTTTAACAAAATGTTTGTCAATATCGTTCTCATCACACAATTTGATAGTTCCTTAGACCAAGACCTATCATTGCATTCTTATGTGTGCTATACAATTTGAATGCATAACTTATGTGGAATTAATCATGCACACTATGGTTACCTTTATGCATTTGACTCATCTAAACCAATAGATTGAATTAGTAACACTCAACTTCAATGAGACACCACAAATAATTGAATGGTACCTTATTAGTATATGAACCAAAGCCATTAGAAGTCTTGATAAAAATAATAGTTCATTTTAAGTATTAAATTATAACTAAAGTGACTTCAATATGTAGTGATGATGGAAAAGTAGATTAAATGATTTTAATATATGCCAATTACTTATAACAAATATAAATAGGACTATATGACCTATGATTAATTTAAACATCCACTAGTGAAATTAAATATCATCTAATTATTCAAAATTTTGAAATCCTAAATTCTTCATTTTCTTATTGCCGCACCAATAAAGCCATGTATTGCATTATTGAGGAAGCTATGAGGGTCATTTATATCATCAAGATAGCTTAAAAAAACTATATAAGCTTTCAATATTTAAATTCATATCATGCCAGGCATCATATATAATAAAATTAGACATTATTTCTTCTTTGAAGAGAAAATTGTAGAATTATTTTTGGTTTAGAATTATCCAACAGGTTTTAATTTACGCTTTAAAAAATCTTGAGTAGCTATGTTCTTACATTTAAAAAATTTTAGTAATGTTGTGACATAATAGCATTTTGCACATCACACAGAGGTTTTATTGGATACTAGTCCTCCATGGACATAGAGCTATTCCAAGCTTGGCATCCCAACTTTTAGTTAGTCTCTTAAATAATTCCTATTATGAGGCCAATAATAATTGACACTTTTGTTGCACTTTTAAATTTCGTTTTATCAAATTTTTAAGTTATTTGCATTTATAGTTTTTTTTAATTATTTGCATATTGATTGGTAGCTTTTTAGATACTTTACTTTAAATGCTATCTAGTATACCCTTATAGTAGTATGATAACTCCGTTAGAAAAAAATATTTTCAAAATGACTTTAAAAATGCTTAAAATTGAGTGTTGGTTTCTTTTTTTTGTTTTGCTCACTGTCGTCTTCCACCTTTACTAGTACTAGTGTTAATTCACGTGTCTTACTAGACCCGCCTCGACACTTCAAACTCATTCATTTACTCACACACACTGACTAGTGTTTATCTGTAATCCTTGAGATTTCTTGGACAACCAACACATGTCGATTTGTTAGCTCGTGCTGACCTACATATTACACTTGAGGTCTAATTCTGTCTCTCTACTTGTGTTGGATTGATCGCATAAGCCACCTCCATGCCACTCACTAGATCGACACTCAAAATGCACATGCCAATTTACAAGCTTCTTATGCCAAATCAATTTTTCTTCCTTTCTAAGAATATTATTGGTTGAATTGAAATTATTATTTTTATAATTTGTGATGAATTTTTTAATTCGAAAAATATACTTTACAATTCTAAAATATGTTCCACATTTTTCCAATAAAATCCTTTCATATTCATGCCTAACAAATTGTCATTATAATATTAAGATATCTGTAAATAGTTATACTCACTATTTTATAATTAATATAATTTGAATAAAATAACAAAGTGCTACCATTAAGCTAGTTTAATAGAAGCACTTTATGTATATTCAATATAGTAGCGTGATTTTAATGGTAACCTAAGAAAGAGAGTGAAAGGCTCAAAAAATGGAGATCGTAAAATATTATCCAGTATTCACAGGAGCACCAAATCTCATAGAAAGCTCTTAATCATGTCATTTCAACTTTTTAGTAGCTAAATTTTATAGAAGTTTATAATAAAAATAACATTACAAAATAAGCCAAAAAATCTAACATTAAAGTCTAATGCTACAACATTTATTTATTATGTTCTTTTGCTATTATATTTCATGATTTGTTTGTTTTTCTTTTTCTTTACGATCCAAAATTAAAAACTTTTTTCAACCCCAATTGTTTTTTACTATTTGGTCTATAAAATAATATAGAATTTTCAATGATTGTTTGAAAAGAAATGTCATACATTGCATGAAAAAAACATTGATGATCTTGAAATGATATATGGTAAACTTAAGAAAATATGAATCATTAACACTTAATGATTATTTAAAGATTTCTTTCACTAGTGAATTACATGTAAAAAAGAATTGCTATGATAATGTTCCTTAGAACGTGATTAAATTTTCAATTATTTGATATTCGATAATAGGTTACTCAAAATTAAAAATTTTGATTTTTCGTAATAAAAAATTTTCTATTGTTTGATTTTTATGAATGCTATCGTTTGAGCAAAATATTTTATTTTAAACATCATATATGCATGTGCATGCATCACCACAAAGTCTTGTTAACACTGATATTGGTAAATTTTATAAATGAAAATGCCTTACTATTCTAGACTAATTTGTATGCTTTAAATATGTAACATCAAAGATAACACCAAATTATTTCTACAGACAAGGTATGATTTTGTTACATTACTCTTAGAGGAAAACCACTTGTTTAGTTCCATATAAATAATGTCAAATTCATAGGTGACATTGTTTGTTATGTGAACTTGAAATACTTGACACTCACTACACAGTACTAGCTCTAACAAATACAATGTTTTTTGGAGTCATAATTACAAAGCTTTAGGAAATCATGTAAGTCTCTCAACATTATAAGCTACTGTAAAGGCTAAAATTAACTTTTTTTGATTCAGAATGACATACCTAATTTGTCATTAAGGTTAGCATCTTGAACTATGTCATTTGGTAACTATCCTATGTGAGTAGATAATATTATCTCATTGAGTAAAAACATTTAAACTTAGCAAAACACAATAAGATTTTAAGATCATAATCAACAAGAATAAGCATTTGTCAATATAACTTAATTATTCAATTAATTTTGATTCACAAGGAATTAATCCACACGAAACTGATAAGGATAAATCCATTGTCAATCATAATAAGTTAGATAAGTAAATTAGATGAACTAGAATTCTAAATCTTGAAATATATATGTTGAGGATTGTTTTTAAATTGCTAGTAATCCTGGTTCAGATGTATTTAACCCAATATTAAATTTTTAAATCTCAACAAATTGTTCTGCATACATTTGTTATAGACTTCAAAACATGTAAGAATTAGTCTATCTTCTCGCGATAAGTTTTCTTGTAAGAAGGCTAGATTATTATCCATTTTGCAGTGGCAAATTATGTTACATTATGATGCACACAATTATTTCATTGTTAAAGTATGACTATTTAATATTGCATATCCCAAATAATCATTTTTCATGATTCTATTGAACACATTAGTGATAATATTAAAGAACCAAAAATCAAATTGTCAATGGTTGTGATGGACAAGCAGTGATAGTATCGATGAATAATCTTAATTGCCAGCTAAAGTGGAGTCATTGCGACACCTGAAGGTGAGTTCCTGCACTTCCCCGTATTTTACTTATAATAAGCTAGAAAGGCTTTGTTGTATGTTTAGAGGGCCTCACCTCCCTCAACCATTCGTTTGTTGAGGTTACTAGCAAAGTAGTTGACCTTTCACTAGTTTGCATCAATGAAAGTGAATCTTCAATGGTCAACAAAAAATTATTTTCAATGAAGAAGAAATTGAAAATATTGACACACCATTCGGACTTGAATTATCGATAAAATTTTCACACATTTTTCCAAATATCGATAGTGGCATTTAAGCAAATAAAAATTTTCAATGACTAAATGGTATTCTTTCATGATAATTGACATGTACTAATTACATTTGATAGATTATTTGAGATGTTTACTTCACCAAGCATGGAACATTGGTGACTTTGAGAAAACAATATTAAAGTGGTAACATGAGTTTCACATGTATGTTGTTTGAATTAAGGTTTCATTTGAGTCTTTCAATGAGGTAACTCTATACTCATTAGCATAAGTAGTAAAAGATCTGATAAAAGTGACTATATCTTTTGTAAACCAAACTAGAATGAGCATAAACATGATGAGTGTTGAAGTTGATCTATTGAAGGAATTATGTTATTGAATCTAAAAAACAAAAAAAATTTAAAGTGAAATAGACTATTGGAATAAATTCAATACGATAAGTTTGTTATTAAATCAACTTCTATGGAAAAGATCACACCTTTATTCAATGTAAGAAAATAATATGAAACCAAATATGCAAGCAAAAATACGTACCGACAAATGTGAATGAATAAAATCTGACTATGCCATAATTCATGAATTAAGAAACATTTTATATGAAAAGTCATTGCATTCTTATAGTTTCATTTTAGATAGAGATGTGTTTTGGAAAACAATTGAGACACTACGAAATTGTTCCACTATACAGGAGTATATGAAGTCAGAAATGGTTTACCTATTATAGTTAGTCCTATAATTAGCACATTCCTTGGTATAACCAAGTTTCCAAATGAATTAACATGGAACAACATGAATTTTTGAACCGCATTATTAACAATTAGTTTTCTTTTAAGAAAAACCCATAGATAGAACAAACAACTATGATTAGTTTTTGATTTAGTATCATCGTACAATAAAGCATAACAACAAAATGACCTACAATCACTTTAAGTTTTTAGTAATGGTTTGCATAAATGAATAGCGTCTAACAAAAAAATATTAGAAATTGTTAAAGAGGCAGCTTAGTTTGAATATGATTCATAGAAGTGCTTGATTTTCTTAAATTTCATAACAATTGACTTTTATTGGATAACATCCTAGCTTTTAATATAAGAGGTACAACAAATGAGAGCTATGGATGGTAATTTATGCTTCTACTAAAAAAAATAATTCTGATTTGCTTTCATGGAACTTCTGATTGACAATAGCTAATTGCACATTCTACCTAAGAGATTAGAATTTGAGGACTACATTGGGAATAAATCCAATGAGATTTGGATATTATGAATTAAAATCATCCATTGTCAAAAAAAATGAGAATAAGCAATAAGTTCACTTGCTCATTGATAATCCATGGAGACAAAATGGTGCTTATAATGATTATGTGTATGTTGAATTCAAGTGGTAAGTGAAGAAGACTTTGGTACATGTTAGCTCAAATTATTTAGAAAATTAAAGCTCCATGGATAGAAATAATATACTTTAATGTAATAGATACACTTGATTAAGACAAGAGTCCATCCAATCTTAGGTGGGAAATAATAAATAAATTCATTGTTTAGATTAGTAAATGGTTCATAAGAGAACTCTCATTCATTGGGCATTCATTTACATCGATAAAGAATGAAAAGGCTAATAGTTCTAGAACAGGCTACGTTGATCGTTAGAAAATCATGCTTAGATTGATATATTATCAGCAATACTAATGAAATGTTTTTGTAGAATTGGATCAACTTATTCACTTTTAATTCAATCTATAAGGGATCATACTACTCTGTCAAAGTTGACAAATTTCCAAAATATATGAGCTATCTAACATTCATCCAAAGTACAGAAAATGTTAGTGAAATTCTATTATTATTAAAATATTCAATAATTTTCCCACTTCCAAATTGACCTTCATTATTGCTTCTATGGCCACTAAATTATGACAAAGATCTTGCCTAATTTAATTATGAAGATATAAAATTTTGTGCAAGGTTTATTCTTTTTTGGTAAGAAAATTATCTATGTATTCCTAAAATAATAGTCCAACACAACTAGTCCATGTTTCTTATGTCCTATATTCATGTGTTTTATATGTCTAAAGAATTTATTTCATAAAGTTCAAATGGTATACATAATTATCTACAAAAAGATAATTTAGTTAGACATTGTATTAAGTTATGTTTAATTAATTTTCTTTAGGTGTGTGCACTTCCATGATAAAGTCTTCTATGTCATAAATTAAAGTCACTAACATATTGCACAAATATTTTATTTGAGAACAATTTTCTTTTTTCAAATCATGTAAATAAGTGGTATTTCTTTTTTTTTATATTAACTAATAGATTTGCATCTTTACTAATTTTATATTTAATGGAATAAGACCAAATACTAAAATTGTTATCACATAATTCACTCACATTTTGGAAATTATACTTGAAACTTTAAAGTAATAAACTTTAGTAATAGAAAATGAGGAATGTCCTATAGTACTTATTCTATTGATATATTTATTTGAGTTCCCACAAAGCACTAATTTTCCTTCAACGTAGGCTTCTTATTAGGATAATAAATTATTGTTTCAGTCATGTATCTCAAGCATTAACTTTCCACGAATCATGTCTTACTCATCTTTCAAAAGTAATCATTCCTATAATTATAAATTAATTATCAGACTTACGAAGACAAACATTTTTATGTCATGTATATTTTTTAGTGGATGAACTACAATTTTCCTTAACTACCAAGAAATTTTAGGTAATTTAGATTAAATATGAGCTTTAGTAATTGTTACACCCTTGTGTTTGATGAGTCAAGAATAAATATTTATATTTCATATGGGCTTGTTCTAAACAAAATTATTAATATTCAATTAAGACAAGTCATGAAATTTAAATACCTAAAATAGTGGACTTCAAGGCTGTTAGAGTCATGGCAAGCTCCAAGGAAATTGAAGACATATACTAAAGCTTTCATACTTGACTTTCTTTTTATTTTTCTTTAATTTAATATGTCCAAATTTTTAGATGATGTGGCACACTAGTAGTATTAATATTTAAAAATGTTATAAAATTAATAATTATTGAATTTTGATTTTTGTGCCAAGCTTTATTGACAAAAAGTGTAGACATTAGTATTTGATTTTTTAAAATTATTTAGGAATTATTTTACATGAATTTCTTTTCATAGTCATTTAGAAAACTTATAATACTATGGTAATATAAAATTATTTTGGTATACTTATATTAAATATTTTGTCATAAAAATTCTCACAAAACACCATAAAACAACGTTACTCTCGGGATTTTTCACTGTAGCATTGGGCGGGTCAAACCGACCCGACCACTGGCCCGTCCAGGCTTTTAGAAATTAAAAAAATAATAAATATAAAAAATTTGTGGGCTGACCTGCGACCCGCTAGGGGCGCCCATAGTCCAACGGAATTTAGGCCGCAGGCAACGCCGAACGGAGAACGGCAATTTCAGGTCGCAGGAGACGCTGAACAGAACGACAAATTCTGCCTGCAGGCAATGCTATACGGAACAATGCAAGATCAAGTCAACCCAAACCAGCTGATCAAATCTTGGTCAAGGAAGGGGGGAGCCAACCCCAAAGAGGCTCGAGAGTAATAGGAAGTAAATTACCTTTAAAGCGCAATGGCAAAGAATTTTCCGTGATGTGGGACTAAACTCCAACCTAATTATGAAAGAAGTCGGAAGGGCAAACACGATCGGAAGACTGAGATTATTCAACGTAAAATGACATGTAGAAGAATTGAACCCAGGCTGTGCGGATATGCATCAGGACGCGAAACCATTGAGGTAAACTGCTTTAATCTGAATTATGCTAGAACACATCTTAATAATACATGCAGAGTAGCATGCGCACAATCTAAATGCTCAGATCAAGCCCGCCCAGATCAAATGGGTGGGATTAGTCTCAAATGGTAAATTCGAGTTTCAATCCGTGTCGTCCGTGTTTGGGCCCGAATCGGATGGTAGCTGCTTTCCGTCCGTTACCCAAATCGCTAGTTGATTTTAAGAGCCGTTGGGAGTGATTTTAGAGCTCAAATTTAAGCTCTATAAATAGGGAAGGATGAAGAACTTCTAGAGGTGACATTTGCAGAGATCTCAAAGCTTTCAGATCGCAACTTAAGGCAAAATCAAGTGAATAAGGTGCTTCCAATTTCTTAAAGAGAAAGTGGCAAGAAGGATTCCGTAATTAGAGGTTATTGCTTCAACAATCTCTCAATCTTTATTCCTCTATTTTTCGATCATGTGTGCCCCTGATTTCACTTCAAGTTATTTTATGTTTTGCCAATTTTTGTATTCTGTCCTTTGGGGTAAGGGCATCCCGACATTGTGCAAAAGCCCGGGGTTTGAGTTGAGCCCGGAAAAACTCAAGTAGGTTCGGGATTAGCCGTAGAAAAAATCCCAAGTAGGTTTGCGGTGAACCGTATAAAAAACCTCGATTGTAATTTCGTATATTTTAGTGTTGTTTTTCCCAACACCGGTTTGGGGTGGTTGTAGGCTCGATTTTGAGTTGAACCACCTTAAAAATCTTATGTGTTATATTTCTTCTTATTCGTGCTTAAAAAAATTAAATTTTTACTTGAAACCGAAAAATTCAAAGAAAATTTTATTTACAATAATTCACCCCCCTCTTGTGGGATTTTCTTAAGCACAAACAACTTCAGTAATACCTACATGCACTGCATAGTCGGTTTGCATTCTATAATGACATGTAAAATTTTTATTCTAACCTTGTAAAATATCAGCATTTCCTTTATCCCAATGAGCATGAATTATTCTCTCATTCGAAAAAAAAATATTTCTACTAATAAGTTTTGAATTTAATAATGAACAAGTATATTTCGAGGATTTTAGATCATTAATTCTTTAACTAATGATGCTTTCTCTTAGTTTTTTATTCTAATTAATCATTAGCCATTTGCATGTTCAATAAATATGTGTTAGCATTATTTTAGTATGTTCACAAAAACATAAATAATCATTATGATTTTCTTTTAGTTTGTTATACTCTTTACATAAGGTTTCATATTATTACACACAAATTAATTTTTAAGGTGATACTTCATTATAGCAACAAACCTCTGCTTCACTTAATGACGTTCCCATTTCTTCCTCAACCGTTTAAGCCACCATAAAAAAAGCTATTAATTGTTCTCTTCCTCTTCATGTGAATTTGTCACTTCAAAGTCACTTCAAGCTTTATTCGATGCTTTCTTCTGCTAGTTCTTACTCTTTTTCATTGCATTCTTCTCTTTTCCATTTCAATCTAACTCCATAGGACACGTTGGTTCGATATATCTTAGTATGTCACATTAATGGCAAAATATCTTCTCTTTTCTTCCCACTGTCTTTTTGGACCTTTATTTTGTATATCTTTTTGTAATATCAAAAATTTTTAAAAAAAACTTCCAAAATGAGACATATGCTATCTTCATCTATGGTCTCCTCTTCTAAGGTATTATCCTCTTTTTTGGTGCTATTGTTTACTCATTGTTCATTAATTTTTTTTCTAAATCAAGTGTTTCTCTTCATTTCTGCTCTCCATCTCGAGTTTATTAGTGATGAGCTCACCTCTAAAGTAGTCCAATGTTATAGTAGAAATGTTTGTAGTAATCTCGAAGGTTGTGGTCAAAGGATTATTGATTTTATGATATTCTCATTTCATTTTAATTTCAAATCATATTTAATTGTTAAATTGTTTAATCATCTCATTGATTTATCAAACAAATAAGATTTTATTTTTTAACCCCATCATATTTTTTTGGTTAAATCCTATCCTTATCAAATTTCATATTAGTTTGTTTACTATGCTTTAATTAAATTAAAATAAATTAATTATGTCAATTTTTTCAAAATTTAAATTATAAACGAAATAGCTCCATCCCAGCTTATGCCCAAGTGCAAAGCTCTCATGACAGGCCAGCTCGAGGGGAACTTGCATGCCTCAAATTAAGAAATAGTTAGAACTAAATCAGTTCAAGGTCATTCTGGCTAATCGTGAATTCCTAAACTAGATGGGGTAAGGAATTGGATAAAGCTGGGAAGCCCTTGAACCAAGTATACGAGTAGACAAGGGGGAAGCCAATCCCAATTAGGTTTGAATGTTAATCCCATGTGAAAGCTTGTATATTCTAAATACTATTCCATCCCAACAACTTGGGACAAATCCCATTGTGCCAGTCTGTATCCAAAGTCATGATCACATGGTGGAGCTCGCCTCTACTTTATTAATCGGTGATTCTAGATTCTGTCAATTTTATATGAATTATCCCCACTTTTGATGGCCTTAGCTTCATCCTAACTTATTAGATGACTAGAACTCTTTTTGTCTTATCCTTGAATTGTGTGTCTCTTAATTATCTTGTTTGAATCTTATGGTTGAGATCAACATTAGCTTTATCTATGTTGAATTGAATGATCTAGATCTCATCCAACATGATTGGATCTCCTAAATCAAATCTATTTTGATCAATTTATCCACCACTCATCCACATATTTACCATTAGATTTGATGGTCTATATAACCTTTGATCAGATCCAAAGGCTCTAGCCATGTCGCTTAATTGCTAATTATTTAGCACTTATATTAACCATTTTGCAAAAACTATTTTAACCTATTTGTAAAAGCTTTTTAAGCTGTTTGATACAACTTTCATGCAATATTTCAACACTTTATATCAATTTTAATAAAAGGTTTTCTATAAATACCAAAAAGTGTTAATGGAATAACTAATCAATGTGAATTAATCTTTTAGATCTCAACAAAATACTAATCAATAGTCTATAGATGTAAATTCTACTTGTAGTAACTATGGCTTCTCCTTCTCATATTACAAAATTTTTTTAGCTAAGCTTTCCTCATTTAAACTTTTAAATTCTCATTTCTCTTCTTCAATTTAAGCTCATTGTGTTTTGTTTCATTAATCAACAAGTATAGAAAGTTGGACAAATTTATCACAATATTTTCATCCTATTGTATTTTTTTTTTCTTAGCTTATGCTAGCTAATGTTTGCAAAATCTCATGTTTAATTTGGTCTCATAAAAAATCAAGTTTCAATTAAGCTCACAAAAACATGAGCTATAGTTGAACTTGTAAAAGCTAGTAGCTTGGACGTGAACTAAAAAAAATTTAAGATGTAACCTTTTATTAATGGTGTTTTTCTTAACCTTCATTGGCAGTGATATAGGTTTAATCTCAACAAACCTACCTAAAAACTATGGTTTCTTATTATAATTTTTATCTTTATATTTCTTTATCTTATTAAAGATAACATATATATTTATAATCAACTTTTTTATAATAAAAAATTATTTTTGAGAAATAAATACATTTAGAAAAAGAAAAAATTATTTTTAAGTCCATAATTCACACAGCTCTTGTGAGATTGACACACTACTTTCATTTCAGAAGCACGTTCACCAAAACTTGTTCAAGAATTTGTTTAACCAATTGTTCTTCTTAGACAATTTAATCACCTCAGAAAGGCACCTCACTTTAACACCAGTTGAAACATGGTTTATCAAGAAGAAAGAATTGATAAGAAAACTATTTTGCCCAATGAAAAAGTATTTTTTTAAAAATATTTTCCAATAATAATTTTATGTTGTCCTTTAACCTCAAAAAAATTTTGTTAAACAATTAATGTAAATTTTACTTTTATAAAAAAATATTAATTGTGTTTTAAAATATGGAAAAAATTTAAAATAAAAAAAATAGAAATAGTAAAAATATACAAAAATCTTAGGTGATTCAATTCATATTCAAACTAATGACCTCCCTAAACAAAGGCTATGAAAGACAAACTAATTATTATAATACTTTCAAAAAATGCGATGCTCAGAAAAATGAAATAAATTAAATGGCTGTAGCAATCCTTAAAAGAAAAGAAAATTGTTGAAAAAGAAAAATTATAACTAGACATTTGAATGAAAAAAAGGAGAGTTAGAGCTAGAAGATTGATGGAAACAATAAATGGAAATAATAGTTAGGATAATTTGGTAAGGCTTAAATTATGTAGCTTTAATTTTTTTATTACTTTGTCAATTTTTATATTAAAGAAATATATTATTTATAGAAAAATTTCAATGAATAAAAGATGTTACACACCATTCTCAATAGTCACTAGGGGCAGAATGGCTTGAATTCAATAACTGTTTAAAAAAAGTTTATTACAATAAACAGTAGGTTGGGTTGTTCAATTGTGCTCATAAAATTACTATCACAATCCATCAAGCATCATTAGGATTGTTTGATACTAGGATAGATTAATAGGAATGAGAGCTGCACGATGGATTTAAAAAAATATCATTGTATTAAAAATTGTGTAATTCAATCAAGGTAAATGACAACCACTTAGACATTTTTAATGTAGATGATTAAATCTCAAATTTATGTGATTGAATTAAGGTAAATGATAAATACATGAGTGATTTTACTATGACCATTATATAATAAAAAATGAAAAATCGGATTACAAGATTAAATTCTACAAATTTAAGAAAGGAAGGGGAATCATCAACCATTCGATCTTGAAAATTACATGACCAAATGACTTAATTTAAGCATATACATTTTTGGAAAGGCAATGAATATTTCAACATTTGATCATAGTGATTATGAGATGAAACAATTAGATTTGGATCTACACGTTGTTAAAAGTATATGAATTTTAGATCATTTGGTCAAACCACAAAATCAAATAGTGCACAATTGCCCCCAAATGTTTTAAGTGATATATGCTAAATGAGTTTGTAAACCTAAGTGCCACATGAGTATTAAGTGATTGGTTTAATAATTTTGACCCAAAGTATGATGTAGATGATATATTTTAGATGGCAAATCGTTACACTCTGAGCATTACTACACATTTACTTGCCATCAATTGTCGATTTGCTCATTAATCAATTAGTTGAACTCTATAATTTATTAATCTACTTGATGTTTAAATACATGATTTGAAATACTCAAAACAATTAATGAATAATATAATGATTTTTTTATCATCAAAATATAATGTAAGAAATAATGGTTCAACATAACTAACATAAGAAACAATAAAAGAAATGAATGATAATAAAACTCTATCCATAAATAGTCACCTTAGCACTCCACTTGCTTTCCTGTATTGTCATACTAGGATCATATATTATAAGCTTATGAGTAACATAATTTTTATGCACACATCTATTTTCAAAATCATCCACTACCTCAATCTACATATCTAAGTATGTTTTTCAATACTTGGCATGCTTCATCTTTTGTATTTATTAGTCCGAACAAGACTAAAAAGAGTCATCTATGTCCAAATAAAATATTTTTGTAGAAAAAGTAATGGGCTCACATTAATTAACTGTTACATTATTTATTTAAAGTTTTTGCACTTAGATTATGTAATTTTATTTCTTTAAATAAATTAATAATTTGTATCTTTCTATTACAAATTTGTTATGGTTATTATGACAAGAATATTTTCTTCAAATAAGATATAGAGTTAAAGTTTAATGTTTTAAGAGTTTTATTATCTTGAATTTTTTGTGTATGATAGTAATTATGAAGTTATTTTGTCTGTAGCATTAACATTGTTTAACTTATAAAATCATGAAAGGATTTTCTATATTATGTTGTGTTAGCCATTAAATTTTTTCATTACAATATTTATGTATTATTATGTATTTATAATTTTCATATCACAAATATTTGTTTTTTGTTTAATTATATATTTTAATTTATATTTTTTTTAAAAATCTAAGGACCTTCAATTTATTTTAACTAATTTTTGGTAATATAACTAATTGAAAAACTCATTCATTGCATATCGTGATTTAATATGTTTTTTTGAATTGTCAATTTTTTATTTCATTTAACTTTACATGGTAAACATCTTGTATTCTCTAATTTAATTACAATGTTTTATTTTGTACATGAATTTTTGTTATTTTTGTACAATTTTTTATGAAACTCATAATTCTTTGTTGAGTTAATTATTTGTTAAATTTAGTTTTTAAATAGGAAGCCTTTATGTTTTATTAAACATTTGATAATATTGTCATCAAAATAAAAATTATTTCATCTTACATTTTTTTTCTTATGCTTTAGCTACCCTATATAAAACAAATTGATGCTTCACTATTTTTAAATTGTTGCAAGTGTTGCGGATTTTTTAAATAGAAATAGTATTCAAGAATTTAAAGCTTGCCTCATTAAATAATTATTTTTAAATCTTATTGTTATAGTTGTTTAATGCATTGGGGCATTATAAAAATTATATTATAGATATGTCTTTTTATGGCTATGGTCTCTATATAATTTATATAGTCAATATCTTTAATATTATGTGTAATTATTATTACTAATATCATTATTATTTTTGAGATATTATGCTTATAATTTTTATTTTTAAATTTTTTACCATTAAGAATTATACAATAAATTTAAAAATTTATTGTTTTGTTATCATTGTATTTTTTGAGGTTTTAATACTTGTATATTATTTTTCTTTGCTGCCTAGTTTATGATTTTTAAATTCTTACTATATCATTTATTCAAAATGTTAACCTGTTATTTTAAAACACTAAATCATCAAGTTCCATAACAATAATTTTAAAAAATTATTTCAATAGTTTGATATATTATCATATTTGATGATATTATAATATTTTAAAAAAATTGAATGTATAAAATAAAGTGCACAAATTTAGTTTTTTAAGTTACACTGTTTAGCATATAATACTTTATTTTTAATTATTGTGCTATCATGAGAAATTTTTTTTACATGGTGTGACATAAATTTTAAAAACTTTAAACAATCTCTCACATTAATCATTTCCTTAATTTCACAATTTTATTTAAATTAAAGCAATTTGAAGTTTCTTCTCCAAAAAAAAATAGAAGTATCAAATGTTTTGCATTCGATGAACTTAATTTAAAAATTTTGATTGGAAAATAAACAAAAACAAACACACAAAAATAAAGAAAACTCTTCACATAAAACTTCTAACATTAAAAATGGGTATATTATTTTCTAAATATTCCAAGATTCTATGCCTTGCATAACTTTCCTATATATTGAATATTAAAAAACAAACAAGCAAAAAATTAGACTTCATTATTAGTAAATATTTAAAAGCATTAAATTAAAAATATAATGTTTTTAGAAAAAATGGAAATATTGTTCAAAATATTAAAAATATGACAATATATATAATAATCTTTAAAACAAATAAAATATAATTGTGATGACAATAAACATAAAAAATATTTCATAAATTCCATTGAAAAAAATCGATGTGACTATGTTTTTTGTTAGCAAATATCATAGAACACATTTTTGGATTTAAAATTAGAAGACAATTAACAATGCAAAATATTAAAATGATTTAATAGAGTAAGAATTATCATAAAAAATACTTATATGTAGAAAATAAAAAATATTTTAACATCATAAAAAATATTACAATAACAAGTAACTTCAAATATTTAAATTTTTAAAAAAGTTTTTGTTATACTAACAAAAACATAAATGCTAAAAAAAAAATTAAGAATATGACATTTCAAATAGAATGTAGCTAAATATATCTATTTCTTCAATGATTTAACGATATGAAAAAATGGACATTACTATCTTAAATCATATTTAGATAGTGTTTAATTTTTCTTTCTAATATTATTTTAGAATTGACATGAATAATAAGAAATATATTAAATATTAAGAGGAAATATCAACTGACATAATCATGAGTTTTCCTTTTGTCTATCATCACAATGTCATTTAAAGGTTTTATAAGGCAATGACCACTAATTTATTATTTTATTTATATTTTCATGCATTTTATTTTTGTTATTTTAGATTTTTTTAATTAAATTTAGATATTTGTTTGCAATCACTAAAGTTTTTTGGGCACCTTTTATAATTATGACAATTAGCTTTTAAAATATTTACTATATTAATAATTTTTTTAATAAGTTTTAAGTTCTAACATCTTTAATTTGCATTGTGGTGTTCATAGCTTGTACTATGAAGATATTTATTATTCATGTATTGTGCAAAGGATTTATATTTTTATGTATTAATATTTAATTATGTTGTTGATATTTTTTAAAATTTTTTATTATATTTTTACTTTTCATATTTATATTTTAAATTTAATTATTAATTAGAATTACAATTTTTTTTGGTATTGTTTTTATTCATAAAAAGTCAATTATTTTATAAATAGATACAAAGTACAAAATTCTTTGATATTATATAATATTTAATATTTTTAATGTTTATATGAATGTTTTTTTATGTTATCAGAATTTTTTAATATAAAATATTTTTTATTATTATTTAAAGTTTATATATTGTGTTCATTTGTGCTATCTTTTTTAGAATAACGTAATGTACAATAGAACAAACTATTTTGTTTTTCTAAAAAAATATTTCATGGTAAACATGATAACATTTCATGTGTGATAAATGGAATAATTTGTATTATGCAATATTTTTGAAGTCTGCCGGCAAGCACAAATAGTTATTATATGATGTCCAATATACCAAACGAGTAATAAAAGAATTCGTGAAGTACATTTGACTGGTGCTACAATAAGAGACATCATCTTATGAAAAAGGTGCGCATAAAATATATTTTTCTAATATATCATGTTGGGAGTATCATAACTTGGCGATAAATCATCGTCAATGGTTTTTATTATTTTCCAATCTTAAGATATACATATGAACACATAAAATTAAATTATTAAAAGTTTTCTTATATTGTATTTTTTATAAGAATATTTATATTTACATTTTTTTTAATACCATTTTTAACAAAGTTTTTGTTAAAAAATATTTTATTTATGTAATATGAAAATATTATTTTAAATTTCAACACTATCAATTCGGTGTCCATTTTGTTTGTTTTATATTTGCTATATATAATTAAATATTTTAAATAAGTATTTGTGATCACAATATTACCTTTTATGTAAAATTTATATTCTTTTAATATTATATATTTGATCTGAAAGTTTTTTGTTACCATTTTCTATTTTTTATTAGAATGAAGTACGTTGTACAACAAGAAAAAAAATTATGTTTATGTATTTTGCATAAAATTTAGAATATTTAAAAATTCTATACATCAAAATTAATATTTTAGTTTTATTAATTACAATAAGTGCTTTGCTTTTTCTATGGCATATAAACATATTTCTAAAATTATTGAATTTCTCTCAGAAAATTTATATATTACATTTTCCATTTTGCGAACACTTATATGTAATAGTCTATTCACTAGCTTTAATTTTTATTTATATTCTAATTACATTTGTGTAATTACTATGTTTGTACTGTTGCATATAATATTATGATATTAAGGTTTTGCCTTTTAATTTTTCTAATAACTTTTTGTTTAACAAGAATAATTTGTAATAATTATTAGGACATAATTTATCACTTATTTACAAAGCATCTTTAATTGTAATAATCAATGATGTTGACTATTATAATTATTGTTATGTTATAAATTTTGAAAACATAGTTATAATATTCAACGATATTGTCTATTTTTTGATGGAGGCATAATTCTATTTACTTCAAAATATTTTTTATTAGAATATTACATAAATTAAAATGTATTAAAAATTGATATTGTGGAAGACAAATAATTGAAACTTAGGTAGTTTGCTTTATTGTTTGTAAAAAAATAGTTCTTTTAATAACATGAACATAATAAATTTTAATGCCTAAAAAGCTAACATAAATGTTAGAAGACATTGAGTTTTGTAAGATTTATATTTTTTAGTAACGTAAAATATTTAAAACAATCCAAATTAGGAAATACAAATATATTATATATTTTCAATAACGTAAACAGTTGATCATTTAAAATAAACTTATTTATGTTAATATACAATAAATTTATATACTACTCAAAGCATTGAAAATATAACAACAAAAATATATATTATTTCTAAATTTCCATCAACAATGCTTTGGTAAATTTTTAAAATAAAAATGTTGTTTTGAAAGAATTCAAAAAATAAAACGGCTAAATTAAAATAAGAAAGTAAAGAAAATGATATATTTTTTCTTAAGCTAATTCTTTGATGTGATACAATTTTTGTCTAATAATTACGTTTTTTATTTATACTAACTCATTTGTGATTCTTATATTAATATATGATATATAATTTTGAAGTATTACCATATTTTTAAACAAAATAACCATTTCTTGACATGTTATTTAAATAAATCTACACAATTTAGATCATTTTTTATTTTAATAGTCTTATATATTTTTGTTCTATAGATTTGTCTATAAAACTAACTTTTCTACTATATATTCAAATCATTAAAAGTATTTTAGATTTTTTTTATCTTGATTACTTTATGTCTTTTTATCATCAATTATTCCTCTCTTTTGCTAACATTATTTTAGACTTCTTAGATACATCTCAAAGTATCCTTTTATTACAATTTTTTAATTTTTTTTATATTTTTTCTAATAAAAAGCATATATTTAACAAAACATCCAATCAATATATTATAAAAATACTAGTTTGGAATTTAAGTCAATCGCTGAAGATAAATTTTTATTTTTTTCGTTGCTTTTCCTACTTTATTTATTACATTGATGCCATATTTTAATTGATAAGTTAATTTTTTATTAATATTTTGTAGTCACATATTTGAAAACATAAAAAATTGATTATATACAGTTAATTTTATTTTCAATGACTTGTAATATTTTTAGTTAAATTGTTGTAAACATAATGTGAATATTTTAATTATTTATCGACGTTGATGATCTTTTATGTGAAATTGTTACCTTTAAAATTTCATCAAGTTTTTTAAGAAATCATAGTTCCAAATTAAGATGTTTTCAAGATGCTATTCTTTTTACATTTTTGTGATTTTTTTAAATATGTTAGCCGCAATTCAAACAAATAGTTTATATTTTTTATTTGTTTATCTAATATTTTGTGCTAAATTGTTTGTTATTCTGTTACAGTTCAACGACTTTATTTCCATAAGAATATTTTCAAATTTTTTTGTGAAATGTAAATAAAATATTTGAAGCAATAAAAGTTTTTGTCACTTTTTAACAACCAATTTTTAAAATTTAAATGGCATCACCGAATGTGATATTGACATAAATAGTAAAAAAATTAAGATAAATTTAAGATTTCTAATATATGAGTTATATACACAGCTTGTTAAAAAAATTTAAAAAATGCAAATATATCGCAAAGTGTAGAATAAAGAAAAAAAAGTCAGCGTTCTGAGAAAAAAATTGAATAAACAAAAATTGAAGAAAAAAACGCAAATTAAACAATCATTATTCTCATCATGCCCGTGAGAAGGCGCTTTTTGAAATTAACAAATTATTCAATACTAAAAAAGAAACCTAAAAAAAAGTGTTGTAGTATATAAAATGGTAGAAATTTAAATCATTAAAAAATATCCATAATATTGCATTAATAGGTAAAGATAAACACAAAATGGAGTATATTAAACATTAAATACTATTTAAAATTTTAAACAAAAATAATAAATAAAATTAAAAATATGACAATATTTATAAATTATTACTAAAAAATATCTCTTTATTTAAAACAAGACAAACATGTTTTTATCTACTTAAAGAAAGATAAGTTTTTATGCAAATGATTAAAAAGATACCAATAAATAGAGAACAACTGTACCAGACAACGTACAGAATCGATCAAATCTAATGTACTGCCAATAATATAAAGCATGTTCTACTTTGCGAAATGCATCTGGTTGTCCAGATGCACGAATTGGCAACGATCAATGTGATGTAGGTGCCCAAACGATAAAACATTCTACCAAGTACATAAGTATTGTTTATATCCATCTTGAGCAATTGTATTACTTTAAAATATATATTGTACTCTTATAATGCATGCCCACACATCATGCTTGCTTTTAACTTAAGTTTTGAAATGATAGATTTTTTTATTAATTTAATGACTTGGTTTGTTGAATGTTTTGCATCACATCTTGAGAAATTTTTTTGATAAGTATGCTTTACACATAGCTTTTAACATGTTGAGCATTCAATTATCTTAATATTTTTTTAAAATTTTTTTGAATTCTAAATTTTTTTATTTCAAATGAAATATTTTTTTCATTATTAAGAAATTGTTATTGTACTTTGCAAATAATTTAAATAGTTTACTATAATGATGAAGTGTCATTTGTTTGGTTTTAATGTTTTTGTTCCACTAACCATTATAATACTTTTTATTTAATTATAAAGATACCAACCATGCATTTTTAAAGAATTAACATTTTTGTTTATATTGAAAAGAAGTTTTTTTGGTGAAACGCAAATAATTTTAATTGTTTAATATTGATTGCCAAACACTCTTTCGATGCCAACAAAGCCTGGTGTTTATTTAAAAATGATTTTTTTGAGTGATTTTTGAAACGTGCAACAAAAAATTGAACATTTATTAATCATTTAAAAAACTTGATCAAGTGTACTCTGAGTTATTAACTTTTGAATGTAAGTTAATGTGTTAGTGGGTTGCTCAAATGTAGCTTTACTTGTAAATTAAGGGGTCGTTTTTCTAGCACTTCTTGGAATTGCTACCTATAAAAATTTCATAATATAAACTTTAAGTTAGAATTAAAAAACTTCTTGCTCTATATTTGTATGACAAATATGATTGTATTATATTACTCATGAATGTTAAATTTTGGTGAACCTAATCATGCATTTCATACATGTTTATATTCATATAAATGTACATTAATAAAAATTTATTTTGTAGATTAAATTGACTATGGTGAAAAGAGACATGCCTTTATTACACTATTTGTACTATGTTAAAATGTGTAATACTAAACATTTAGTCAAAATTATAACATATGTTGTACCATTAATATAGTCATTTCATAATTGGATGAGAAGCTAACAAATATTAAGTGACGTAAAGTTTGAAATATTGTATAAATACAATGAGATCATTGCCAATCTAGAAGTAGTTACGAGCTAAGAGTTGATGACCTAATTTGCAGGTTAGCTTAATTATTTGTAATTTTGAGATCTTAAGGTCATACTAGTACCATATGATTAATTTAGTTGAAATGTACATTGTTGTAAGATTATATTACGTAATCGTATTAATATGATGAATTTTAAAAATGAACTTTAGATAAATTTTTATCATACTAGCAAAATATTAAAGTCATTCCATTATGATATAGACTTATATATGTGTTAAGTTTGAGTACTAGATCATTTTTTACTTTTTTGTATAATTTATATTCTAAGTACTTTTAGTGCAACCACAATCATTTATTATTATTATTGTGAGATTTCTGTACAACATATTATATGCTATATTCTTACACCATACAATATTTTCTTAAGAGTTAAAAAAATAAGGTTGGGTAGAATTTCTAATTTTATATTACATTATACAGGCATAAGTAAGATACTTTAAGACATCCAAAGGGAGTAGATTTGGATTAGCACTTATTATAAGAAATTATAATTTATTACTTATTAATTTCTTTAAGTATGGAATTTAGTTATTGGAATGTTTTGATTTTCATATATTGTTTTGATTCATATAAATGAAAGTGATTCTTGAAAGAACATGAGAATCATTCTATTACTAAGTCATTTTACATATAAAATAACAAAAAGGAAAGTTGGCTTTATTGTTATTATATTTACATTTACTTCATCAACTATGCAAATATATTGAAGTTTTATAGATATTATCATGGCAATATGCTTTCATAATATTTAGTTATTGTGTCGTAATATTTTTTTTGGATTGTATAAACTGTTTATTATTTCTTCTATGTGTTGAAGGAATTGTGTAAGTTGTATTACATTCTTTTGATTGAGGGGACTTGTACATGGTTATTGCAAAAAAGCTAGAGACCTTAAGTGAAATGTCTTTTACTTTGTCATTGATAAAAATATAACATTTTGTAAAGCTAACTACAAGCTAGCCAAGGGCAAAATAGATGTGGTTTGAAAGGATATGCTTCTACTAACAATAGTAAAAGGGTGTTGTTATTAATGGAAGACTATTTGATGTAGGATTGATTTAGATTTCTACGATAGTCTAAATTGGAGCCTATAATATTGGAGAAATGTAATAAATTGTTAGGGTATATGAAAAAAATATTATACACTAATTAGAATAAGATAAAGTGTATAGATTTTAGAACTACTCAAATATTAGTATTCCAAAATAGTGTCATAGATTATTTGGGTGAGTAAGTGGTAACACCTTATGTATTAAGTATAAAATCTTATAAAATAATTTTTGTTACATCTAATATTATATATAAAATAAAAAATTTAAAGAAACTCAAGATCGAGTACTTTAATTAAAAAAATAACTCTAACTTTAGTTAATAACTAAAAAATAAAAGTAACTAAAGTGCATATCTTTTTTATGATAATATCTTATAGTTCCATAGGAGGTGGTGTTTGGAGCAACGAAGATAGAAGAAGGCAAAGATGTAGTGGTTTTGGGTTAGTGGAGAAGCTTAGCTTAAAAGAGCAATAAGATAGTAGGATATGATTTAGAGCTTTGTTGAGAAAGGTAGTACTTTGGTGATTAGTCTGAGTAAAATGGTAGATGAAGAGATATAGGTGTTAATAAAAGTAAGAGTTTGTTTCTCACTTTCTATCCATGTCTCTCACATGAAAAGCTAGAATCTCTCCAATAAGGTTAGCTATATACATTTTTTCTACAAAGATAAAAGTATACAAACAAAAGATATTTTATTTTAATTTTTTTCATCTCTTAAAGTGCTTCTTTTTTATATAGACCTTAAATCTTCATCAATAATTTAAAAATAATGAAAAGAGCTATAAATGTAATTGAATTATGCAATAGATAAACACTCATACACTTTAGGTGGTGGCAATGGCCAGCAACAAAATAGTGGAGTGATCCCAGCGATGTAGACAGATCGGTGCCTCATTTTTGTTTTGTGTTTCGGTGAGCAGCACTAACAAAGACGTGTTGAAGCTTCAGGTGAACTTTTTGGATATGTGGGTTTTAGAGAGGCAATTGGTAATTAAGTCAATGTGTTCATTGATCATGTCGACATAGGTCTAGTGGGTTCTGAGGCCCATGGGATTGTTCAAGTCATGTGGGTGTGAGAGAAGTGTCTTTAGTAGCTTTTGACGATGATGCTAATGGTGGCAAGTGATGATGGAAGATGGATAACAAAGAAAACAACTAAGAAAATTAAATTTTTGTATTGTTAAACAAATTGCAACAAAATTTTGTACTGATAAACTTCTTGAACAGCTGCAACACCAGCAACGGTATGTTTATGAGCTAATGTTTGATGCTCTTATGTCTTTATTTTAGTGGATCAAGATTAGATGTATGCCATAGTTTTATCGAATCACCTAAATCCCTTATATGCTGCTTTTCGTTTTGCTTTACTTTAATTTAGTTATTATTTTAGAATAACAATCTTATCACATAAAAGTTTACCAAATCAAAAAATAACTTTCAAAAACTTTGTTATAATGTCATTCAATACAACAAAAAAATTCTTTTGCAAAGCACATGTTTTTAAAAATATTGTGTTTGAAAAAAAGAATTTTATTACGAAAGCTAAATTAGTTTTCAAAAACTATGTTCTACAATAAGTTATTATGATTAACAAGAGATTATTGCAATGATAGTAACTACTTTGGTATAAGAAAGTCTAGGTTGAAGTATTGAAATTTGATTTTTATTTTATAATAAAAAGTTAAATGAATTTCACTAATATCTTTATGATGAGAATGCAGGCAAAAACAAAATTGATTTTGATCAAATTGAGAATTAAATAATTAACTTTTTCTTGTGGACATTATCTTCACATATTTCCAAAACAAATATTTTTTATGTTTTTTTAATATTTTATATATTTTTATCAATCATATTACATTTTAACATTTGTTGACTCATATTTTTTAGCTACAATTTTTTTTAAATGGTTAATATAACAATTATTTTAAGTTTATAATATTTTATATATTATTTTTAAATTAAATAATACCTAACCTTTAAAATGATTAAGAACATCATTGTAACAATGTATTATAATTGAAATTGTCATTGAATAATAATTTTCTTGTGGACAATAAATGTTATTTTTAATATTCAAAATTTATTTTAAATATTATCATCAATATTAATGAGCTTAATTATTTTAATTTATTTTAACGCATTGAGCCAACTTTTTTACATTAATTTATAACTATATATTTCTTACATATGTAAACATTTATTTTTCTAAATAGATACTTGATGTGCTTACATTGCTATAATTATTTTTTCTTCTAAAAATACATAAGTTTTTTAATTTTTAATTTCTCAACGATTGATGACTTGTTTTACAGTTTACCTTTTTTATTCTCAAATTGTACAAACATAATAAACAATGTTATGTCATTTAAATTTTTTTCATAAATTATTTTTTTATTACTAAATGATTGAATGGCTTCATCCTCTGTTAGATTAAATTTTTTTATTTTTTTTATGCTATCTTTATCTATGTACGACATTTGTAATTACCAAGCTCCAACAAGTACATTTAGTGAACAACGATATCATATCAACAAGCTGACCATTTTTATTCTTATTATTTTTAATTCTTTGCAATATTCAATTGGACAATATATTTTCACAATGCATTTTATTAAGCGCTATAAAAAACATTTTAAAAATATAATTTTATTTAACATCTTACAAACTTATTTTTTACATTTTTGATAATTTTCATTGTGTGAATTTATTTATTAGGGTTTGATTATCATGAATAATTGTTTAAAAGATGAAACACCAAAAAAAATCAATATTTTTATTAAAATAAAACGAGAAAATTTTAAATTAGATAAAAATTTAATTTTTTGCACTAAAAGAATTTCTTTAATACCAAGAAAAAAATTATATTGATGTAGAGGAATTATGTGTTATTAATGAAAATCTTTATAACATTAAATTATTTTCCTTGTTTCAAGTTTGTTTGGATAATGACATATCAATGACTGATTTATGAAGATAGTTTCTGATAATTTATAAAACTTATATTTTATATTCTAGTAAAAATTAACTATAAATGATCTGTTTTCCTTTTCCATAAAATTTTCGCAAAAAAATTTGCATTGCTTGTAATTATTAATACTATGATAGTATTTCTAAAATTATTAAGCTTACTTTATTTAGTAATTTTGCATTTACTTCCACCACCTACTATTTGCATTTCTTGTTCAAAAATATTTTTTTGACATAAATTGTGTCAAATTATTGAAATTCGAAATATGTTTCTATTATTTTTTAGATAATATATTTTTCAACTTCTAATTTAAGCACAAAAATATTTGACAATTGATAAAAATATTACAAGGATTATGCATGCAAGTATTCCTTTTGACTAATTATATTAATATTTATTTTGTAATGACTTTTTGAAAAAAAACTCTATAATGCAAATATAGCACAATTCTAAATACTTAATGTTACGTGAGATAAATCATATAAAGGACTCATTGATGCAATCATATGCCCTCTATATATCAATAGTAAGAATGGTTAAAGATGAGACATATTTCCTTATTTCTTTGGACTTTTTCATGACATTTTTGTCTTTCAATGTATTCTAATTTTAACATTTTCCATTTCTAGAATAACTGTGGTGTTTTTCTTTGCAAATTTTTAAAATTATTATTACAAAATTTTTTTGGTAAACAAAGAACTTTTGAGTTTTTTTTAATAATGTGAATATTTTATATCTTAATCATTTTACTCTATGTTAATATTTTTTTAATTTTCAACATATTAATAAAAACTTGTTTTTTTTTATTACTAAAATAGTACTTTGCCAATGAATCTTATAAATATTTAGAATATTTTAATATTCCCATGTTTTTTGTATCTAAATGATTTTTAAAATAACAATTTAATATTTCATAATGCTTTTTCAAAATTTGTGTTTTAGTTATAATGACAATTTCATAAAATATATTTAAAATGACAAAACTCTTTTGTGATGCATAATTTGGAATACTGACTATGTTTTTCATTAAAGTTAGTATTTACATATTATTCAAGTAATTTTAAGTTAATATTCAAATAATATATATAATTTTTTAAATTATGATTTGAAATATTTATTATCATAAAATATCATTGAATCACATAGTCAAGGCACTATTTTATAAATATATTATATAATGGAAAGCTTTTCTCATATAATTTTTTATTAAAATGTTAAATCAATCTTTTGACCTAAAAAACTTCTTTTTATCAAGGTAACTTTCAATTTTATTATGTTTATCTGTAATTTTATTTTGAGAAAAAAATCTAGTATATTATTTTCATTCTAAATGTTGAAGTATTTTTATTATCTAACTATTCTTTATACATATTTTTTTTTACTATTACTACATATTATATTTTAATGAATTTTTTTTTAAATATTACAAAAAGTTTTCATTAAAATTTAAATTCCTTAAATAAATATAATTTTCATAATTTTACACTCTATTGTCAACGTTAAATTTTTCATAATGTTTTGATAATAAGGTGAATTTTTGAAATAATTATTAGTCATACTACTCAAAGGTTCAATAGTGTTATTATCTTAATAGTTATATTTAATTGCACTTTGCAAACATGCAAATATCTATATAAACATATTTCTTGTCATTAAAATTTATAAAAAGACATTTCAGTAATATATTTTAAATGTTTTCTTAAATATTAAATGTTTTTTCCATGCTAATTTTATTTTTTTAAGAAATTCTCCATAATCAAATTTTATTTATGATTGAAATATTTACAAATAACTTTTCTAACAGGTTATACATATGAGCTTTAACAATTATTCTATTTTTCTTTATATGATTTTTCAATTTTTGTCCTTTTTGTAATTTTAATTTTTACGAACACATTAATTTTTCTATGATATTTTACATTTGGCAATCATAGTTTTCACATCCTTAGTTTTTTAAATTCCTCATTTTATACATTATTTCGAATTTAATATTAATTTATAATATTTCTCATTTATTATTAGTAAAACATTATCTTAAAATTCTATCATAACTTTTTTTTACAATTTTTAATAAATTGGAATACTTGATCTGATTGGATAGCTAAGAATGTTTTTTTTTCTATTTTATGAAATAAATGTTTTTATTTTAAGTAATATTTAGCTTAATTGTTATTACTTTTCATTATTGCACAATTTCACATAAACTTCAACAATGTTTAAGGATTTGTTTTTATAATAATGACATTAAATATTAAAAACACATAGAATGTTCTTATGGTTTGCTAAAATACTTTTTGTGGTATTGAGATATAGCAAACATATAATGCATATATGTATGACTTAAAATATATTCAAGATAATTAAAATTGTTTAATATTAATGGCAAGTATTTCCTTGAGAAAAATATTTCTAGGTTTAATTCGATCTTAATAAGAAAATTAATAGAAAAAAAATTTGAAAACTATAAAATAAAAATTATATTTCCTTGCTAAATATTTGAAGACATCAAAATTAATAAAAGACATTAATAATAAATAGTTTCAAAGAAAAATGAGAACTATATTAATGAAATAAAAAACATTCAAAACAATGAAGAGCAAAAAATTATCTATTATTTTTGGGCATTTAAAAGGTCCAACTTATATGCCTAAATTCTCAAAAATAAATTGAATTCCCTAAAGTGAACAAGAAATATCAAATTCCAATTAAAATGAAATTTTAAAGTAAATCAAATTAATAAATGATATGACACAAAAAATATGACAAGAAGGTCAACAAAAATACAACTAAAACCTAAGAAAAAAACATGTTCTATTTAACAATGTAATTAAAAGATTTTAGAAGAAAAACAAATTAGTAAGGTCTACCAAATGTATATCAAATTAAAATTATTTAGCATAATTATCAAACAACTAGAAAAATGTTTTAAAAAAAATTCATAAAATTGTCAAAATAAAAAGAATGATTAATGAACAATTACTTAAAAAATATGCTACTATTAATAAGAAAAACTTGAAATATGTTTAGTACTGAGCCAAAAAGACAAACAAAACATGATTGCCATATATCAAGAATTTACAACAACTTTTTTTTTAAGTAAAAATTCTATTTAGTAGAGAATTATAACCAAATCAAAATCAAATAAAATTATTATATTCATGATTAAACAAATTTAAAAAGGGTACTATATTCATCAAATTATGTAATTATATCAAATGAAGCAATTTTTTTTAAAACAAGAGTTTGTGTTGCTCAAGAAATTGACAATGTTTATCATTTTTAGATATTGTTCCTAATCTGTCTCTATAATATCCTAACAATAGCTTCAATAAAACAATTTTCTAGTGCTTTAAAATAAAAGATTGTGATATTTCCCATTTCAAGTCTAAGTAAAATAATCAAATTGTCTTCCTTTTTCATGTCTTAAGGTAAATTAATATGCAAGCACTTACTTTATAATACTTTTTGACTTTATTAACCATAACACTCTAAAAGAACAAGTTTTTTTTTATCTATTATAAAAATAGAGACATTATGTTTACCTTATTTTCATATAGTATATCCTTATGACAGCTAATTCATATTTTTATTTATGAAAACCTTTGCAAAAACTATTTTTTTATTACAACATATGCATACATATATATGTATCTAACTAATTCTTTTTATTTGAAACTCCCATTTAATCATTGGAGTTATCAAAATTTCCTTGACATCTATACACTTTTTAACATGATGACTTTATTTTATTATTATGGCCACATAAAATAAATATAGATATAACTCATTTTATTTAAGAAATATAGCAAGTCAATAATATATCATTTGAGTAAGTCTAGTATACGTACAACCATTGCAATATGCAATTGCAATTTATCTAAAAACGTTTTACAAAGTATATGGAATTACTAAACAAATTAGTAATATACCATTCATCAATTAATTTGTACATCCATATTGTAAAAAAAATATGGTGTTTCTTGTGTTGCCATAGTGAAATTAAAATACATTGTTCAACTTTGTAGATTCCATACATTATTTGTAGTATGGGATTTTGTTTTGAACCATCAATATTTTTTAGAAATCGTAACAATAACGTGCAGGTTACGTTTTTCTTCATTATGCCCACCACATTTGAAGCTCTTCAGGAATGTCTTTCTTTTATTGACATTCTAATTTGCTTACCTTGCTTTAGTTAAATTCCTTAGATCATCATTTACTCATCAAATTGTGTTTAAAATGTTTTGTCAAATAATCTATTGACCCATACAACTATTTTATCGAATATTTTGGACCACTCAACGGGCGAGTAAAACAATCATAAGCATGTAACATCAATTCCATCAACAATCTAATTCTAGCAATGATCCTATTTTACTATCTTGTCGACTATCAAGCTGACCCAAATTCATTGAAAGATCAATAGTTCATTTCTTTGTCTTACACCAAAGACAGAACTAAATTAAAATACTAATATGATTTTTGTAGTTCTATATGCACTCTATGTTGTGTGGTTTAGAAAGATTGATGTGAGTTTCTTGGAACAAAAATTTTGATAACATATGGAATATTTAAAAGAAATTTTTTGAAGTAATTTTATAAAAAAACTTGTGTACATCTTTAAAATTGATTATTAACAAATTTTATTTTTCTTTTTAAAAAATTAATTTAATTTTAAAATACATTGTTGTTTTATTAATAAATTTTGATGAAAATTTTTTAAACAATTCAATAAAAATAAAAAATTTACATAAATCATTATCAGTTGCTTTGATTTAAAATCAAACTTACACACACTCCTAGAAAAAAACAATTAAAACTACAACAACAATATAAGCCTTTCATCAAAAGAACGTTAGGTGAAGCTTGCATATTGATAAAGCAACAACAATAGGGTGTTATGTCCTATAACATAATTATTATAATAAAAATGAAATAATTCACTCACAAAAAAAAGAAAATAATAAAAATAAAATACTAATGATTAAAAATTGGCTAATTTAACAAATTTGTTCTAATTGTATCAATTAGAAAAAAAGAAAATTGAAAACTTAATTTATTTGAGAAAAATATTAAGATGAGATGTTTGATGAATGAAGGACACAACATAAGGATTTGAGAACAAGCATTAGATGCTAACAACTTAAATTTCATGACATGAAAAATTTTCTTTAGATTTTGTAAACATTTCATTACCCTATTTTTTCTAAGAATTCAGTAATTTATAAAAATTTAAAAATATTTTCCAAATTGATTGATTAATGAATAATAATAAATTATAAGAATCTCAATAGCTTGAAATAACTGTTAAAAGAGTAGTTACGTAGGAGCTACTCCATCAAAAGCCTTTGTAACCTCTTTATGCCAAAATACATGATTGGACCACTAAATTGAATAAGCACTACTTTGAAATTGGGATATTATGTCGACTAATATATTTTAATTGCGATATGATGTTTGGATTTACGTATGATATTTAGATCACAAAATTGTGCAGTTGGATGATAGACCTAGTTAGGTGTTTAAAGTACTTTTGATTATTTAATAAAATTCAAGTATTCAACATATGTGTATCAAATTTGTAAAGATGTTTTTTACTATAAAATAAAATATCGGCATGATAATTATAATGCACATTTCATTCTATTTCAAAACCTAATTTAAGTATCTAATTTGATCAATATTTTCATGATTTAAGAAACTTAAAGGATTTCATTTTTTATCAATTCATTTTTTATAAACCCAACTAATAAATTTTAGCAAATTTTTTTTAATTATTAAACTTTGAGTAAAGTTAAAAATTAATTCTATTAATTTTTCCTAATTAAAAAAATTTTAAGCCACACCAAAAGATCTCTTAGTACCAATTACTTAGGTCAACCAAGCAAAGTAGGCCTGGAAGCATCATGTCAAGAGAGTAGCTAAAAACTTGCCTAATTAGTTCATGAATTTTTTTGGAGAAATGATAGAGGATTGATTAGGACTGAATAAATTGAGATCATGTCAAAATCATAACCAAGAAATTGCCTATAAGAATACGAGTGAACCAGATGATTAATCTCTAGCATACTTGGAAAGGTATTGCAAGGAGAAAACAACTTTTCTTTTCGACAATGTGGGACAAACATTAATCTAATTTTTCAACACAAAAAGAATGTGCAATTTCTCACCATCCAATTTTTGTTCATGTTGTAAATGTTTCATCCACTATAAGCACTCAACCTTGGCTCAAAATCTATCAACAAAGATCATGTCAGGGTTCATTAGTTTGCTTTGATTGTTTCTACCTTTTAAAATAATCTACCCATGAATATGAAGGCCTAGTGCTCTCCATGTTTGTATCTTATAGTTGAGATGTTTTTTCTATTGCAAATAATGAATCGAATGATCCATATCTCATCTTATTTAACCGGATGCCTAGATCTAATCCATCTCTATCGAACCATCAAGAACTAATTTACTTTAATAACCTTTGATGTAATAGTCCAAAACCTCTCTAATAAGATCTAATGATGCTAGTTGATCATACCTAATGGCTAATTTCTTAGTTGTTAGTTAAGCCAATATATTAACCAATTTAAAGAAATATTTTAAATTTTTTGGAAAAACTCTTTAAGCTATTTGGAACTACCATTTAAAAATACTTTTTCATAACTTTCTAATGGCTTTAATCAAATGTTTTGCATATAAATCAAACCATTATTCATGAAATCACTACTAAACATCAACTAATATTTGAGATCTATACAAATTGCAGCATGTTATTTTCCTATAGTTAGTTCTTTACATAATATCAAATTATTTCAAGTAATCATAGCACTTGTAAGCTTTCAATTTCTTACTTGTCCTAGTAATTTTAAGCTAGCTGTGCCTTCTTCTATTAATCAACAAGCATCAAATGTTGCACAAACGTAGTATAATTTTTCCTTCTTGTCATATTTTTTCTCTTTTTAGGATTAGGTTGCCTAGCATTTACAAAAACCTAAGTTTAGTTTGATGTCATTAAAACCAAGTTGGTGTTATTCTCATAAAAACATACGTTATAATTGATCCCATAAAAGCTAATAGGTTGAAGGATAGACATAGCCTATAGTTTAAACCAAATAACCAAACGAATTAATTATATTTTTATTTTTTTTAACGATAAAAAGGAAAAACTAGCATATATAAAATCAAGGTTTCCATAAATATAAAATTAATTTTATGAATAATTTTTAAAAAATAAAAATAATCTAAAAAAATTAAAACTCAAAAGTCACCATACCATGTGGCATTCGTATACTTGTTTTTATTTCAATTAATATCAAATGGGTTCCCTACAAAAAAGTGAGCAAAATCACTTAGGTTATCAATCATGTATGTTTTAATTATGTGTTATGTTTATTTAACTATTATTTCATTGTATAATAAGTTTAATTTCTATCTTACCATTTTTGTGCTTTCCAAAATATGTGTTTGGTTATTTTCCTCTTACATTAAGTTTTCAATATGTTATAACTCATGATTAATATTGGTGCAACACTAGATGAATGTCTTCTTTAGTCATTCTGTCAATATTTAGGGATAAAATTTTAGTAATAGTTGAAAAATAGATTTAGACTTTGTAACCAATCAATTAACTTACAAGATTGGAAAGTGCTCATGGAACTATAAGATTTAAATAGAGATTAATGCACGAATGAAACCAAGTTGTTTAGTGCACTTAGTAGTGATCAAAGTAGAATGACAATTAAATATCATAACAGTCAACAACCATCATTGTAGAATATTTTCAAATGAAATTAATCAAATTAAGAATTTGTACACTACACATGAAATTTCAAAAAAGTTAGAGGTAACTCATGAAGGCACTTTGTAAGTTAATTAAATAAAAATAAATCTTTTTGCACATGATTATGTGCTTTTTAGAATGAATTCAAGAGAAACTATGGAGAAGAGATAAAAGACCAATCGTATCTCAAATTAATTTATATTCAAAGTGATAGTAGTAATGAATTAAAAAATGAGGGGCATCAATTTACATGTCCTTATTCACATCAACAATATTGGATTATAGCAAGAAAGAAGAGGACCTTGGTAGAGATGGGTAGAACTATGTTAATTGAACAGAACCTATCAAAATCTTTTTTGCCTAAGGAAAATAACACACAACTTGCTGTGCAATAAATAGAATAAATTTAAGGCAAATACTTAAAAAAACCACTTATTAGTTATTTTAAAATAAGAAACTTAATGTTAGTTTGTTTCATATTTTAAAGTATAAATGTAGCATTCTTAATAATTAAAGGTCCAACTTAAACAAGTTTGATGAAAATGTATGCCTAGAAATTTTCATAGGAGCTCTTCTTTTTTAAGAACTTATGAAGTTTAAACGTAATTTCTTTAATGATATAGAAACTAATGAATATAATGGTTGATGACTCTACTCATATGATAAATAAAAGAACTTTTGATTATGAGATAAAGTCATAAAAGAACATAGACTTCAACAAAGATGAAGGTGAAAGAGAAAGTAAAATAGAAGAAGAGGCCACTCGTCATCAATTACCTAAAGATTAGAAATACAATGCTTCACATAAAAAAAAATCAATTATAGGAGAAGTTAATCATGAAGTTAATACTAGAACCTTTATGATAGAGTTAATAAAAGTACATTTGTATCTTTCATAGAATTAGTATGTATAGGGGAAGCCCATAAGTTTAACTATTAGGTTTAAGTAATGAAATAAGAGTAAGATCTATTTGAGAGAAACCAAATGTAAGAACTAGTTGTTAAGCCTAGTGATCAACAAGTGATTGAAACAAATGGATATTTAAAAATAAATTAGATAAAAGTAGAGTGATAGCTAGAAACAAAAATAAATCTAATGGTAAGCATTATAACCAAGTTGAAGGTACATATTTTGAGAAGACATTTCTATAGTAACATGACGAGAGGCCGTTAGAATTTTCTTAGTATATTCATGTCGTAAGAATTGAGGTTATTTGAAATAGTTGTAAAACTTCTATTTTAAAATAGGATAATAAAGAAAGAAGTGGGTATAGAACAATCCATAAGTTTTGGGACCCATGCATATAGTGATAATGTTTATAGGCTTAAGAAGGGATTTTATGGCCTTAAGCAAGCTCCATGTTTATGGCACCATAAAATGAGTGATTATCTAATTGATAGTCATTTTAAGAAAGAAATAATAGATTGTACACTATTCATAAAATCTTTAAATGATCATTTGTTGTTTATGCAAGTTTTTGTTCATGACAAAATTTTTGAAAGCATAAATGAAAATATGTGTAACTTTGTCACTTAATGTAGTAAGGGAGTTTGAGATAAGTATAATAGGTGAATGGCATTTCTTCTTTCGATTGCAAATTATTTAACTAAAAGGTGAGATATTTATTTTACAAACTAAGTATTTAAATTATTTATTCAAAAATTTTGGATATGAAAATAAGAAATATATGGAGCTTCTAATGAATGAGTTAGTCCATTTAGATTTTGATGAAAATGAAAAATGTATTGATGAAAAACTTTCCAAAGAACATGTTAGATACTCACTATATCTTATAATTAATATATCAAGCATCTTATTTAGTGTTAACATATGTGCAAGAATTCAATAAAATCCTAAGAAAATCAATCTAAAGGTAACTAAATTACTCCTCAAAAATACGAAAAGTATAACGAACATTGGTTTATGGCATCCTAAAAATGTTCATTCATGAGATCATATAAGTTTTCTACATCCATACTTTACAATCTCTAATGCAGAAAAGAAAATAATCTTAGGTACATATCAATTACTAAGAAATATTATAATTTCATGGTCAACAACTGAGAAAAGATTGCATAACCATATTGTCCATTGAAGTCAAGTTTGTTGTGACTGAAAGTTGTGGTATTCAAGTCTTATGTCTGAGACATTGATTTCAAGACTATGGTTTACATCTCTCACATACTTCCATTAATATTGATAATACCAGTTGTAGCTTAAGCAAACAACCAAGCGCGTCCTTCTTGGGGCAAACACATAGTGTAATACATCACTTTGTGAGTGACCAAGTTGTTAAAGGCTTAATAAAATTCATATGATTCTACTAAACAAGAATTGGTAGACATATTTACAAAATTTTTTCCAACTGATCAATTTTAATTCATAAGATTTTAGTTAGGTGTAATACAAGTTGTATAAATTATACATCTTTTTTCATTATATTAAAGAGGGAGAATAACTATAGTTTAAATAAGTGAGTAGAAACATATAATAAGAGGGAGTATGAATTAAGTTGGAGAAAAAACTTTTCAACTTTAATAACACTTATCATAATAATATTTGTTTTTTACTGATATTTTTATCTAAATATTTATGTCTTGTATTCATCAAAAGGAAGAGATTGTTATCACCTTTATGTTTGATGTGTCAAGCTATAAATATTTAGTATTTTATTATAATGGGCTTGTTGTGAATTAAGTTTTGTTTTAATGATCAAACCTAGCACCTTTTATGATTGTGAAATATTGGTCTAAAAAATACCTTGAAGTATTTAGTAAGTTTCAACGATTAGTGACAGACACATCAACTTTAAAATGGTTTATATTTTTCTTATAAAATTGAATATTAACTTGTCGATTACATGCTACATCTTCATTTATCTGACCTTCACATCCTAATCTAAGCATTTGACTTATTCATCCTCTCCTTCATTTTGAAAACTTATAGGATTTATTTTTTTCTCATCTTGTTTTCTAATTAAATCCATATAATGCATCTTTGACAGATTCTTTTGTTAATTGCTAAACTTTCATTAGACAAAAAATAATTATTTTAAATTTTCATAATAAAAAAATAAGCCATTCCCCAAGTTGGCCGAGTGTAAGGCACTTTGGTTGACTAAAACCAACTTGGCGTAATAGCTTCGGATTAGAACACCAGGCTACAATAAGCCAAACAATTATTTAAGGTGCATGCAGAACCTTATTGGGTCAAGGTAGAGAATCAAAAGGTAAAAACTTGAATTTTGTATGCATATGGGGGTACTTATTAGACCCATCACCATGAATTTTGTATGCATATGGGGGTACTTTTCTTTGTAACAATATTTGACTAAGTTTCTCTAGCAACTCAATGCTAAAAGTTGTTTCTATTTCTCACCCTTTGATCTTTGATTGAACGATAAATGTTTCATCTACCATAAGTACTTGATCCTAGCTAAAAATTGAATGCCAACTTATGCTCGACTTCATTGAAAATTTCTTAGTACTTTAGCCTTTTGAAATAGTCTATCCTTGAGTCAAATGACTGATCATTCTTCATGTTTGAATCCTAAAATTGAGATCTTTTCCATCGATGAATCCTAGGATTCAAATCTCATCTGATTGGATCTAATCCACCTTGACCTAACCATCTAAAACTCATCCCCTTTTATAGTTTTTGACCTGTTGATTTAAAACCTCTTAGATAAAAGCCATTGTCACCAGTCAATCCCAAATAATAATTAATTCCCCAGTAATTAATTAAGCCATCAGGTTAGACATTTTAGAAAAAGTATTTTATGCTATCTAAAGTAGTTTTTTAGTCGACTTATTCTTAACTTTCTAGTAGCTATGATCAAATTTTTTCTATATTAATCTATCCTTTATTCATGAAATGACTAATAAATATGAAACAACCTTTGGAATCTTAAAAAAGTACACATTTTTCACGAGAGAATTCATTAGTAATACTTGACATATCTTTCATAAAAAAAAAATTCATAATTAACTATTAAAAAATATAATATATTAACCATCCAATACTCCTTATGATGATCATCAAACTATTTACCATCATTTGATAGTGACACTATCTCCATTCTACAATATTTTAAGATGATTCCATCCATTTATGGAACCATTTGGTCGCAACTTACAATAATAGGTCTGATCTTTATTAAAGGTACTTCCATAATTATCTCATTTTCCTCCTTTTTCCTAACCTTGACAAAACTTTTCGATTGCCCTATAGTATCTTTGTTATCAATTGTATTCCTCTTGATATTCTACTTTTTTAGTACATTAAGTTTTTTGTTAGATAACCCTTGTGATAAAAAACTTGTAAAGATTTTTATTTCTTGCACATTGTATTGAAAATGACATCAAAAAGTCTTTTGACCAATTTCATAAATAATGACTATATGAGATATTTATTTAATCAAAAAATTCATATGTTTATAGTTCAGCACTTTTTTTATTTTTCTTTAAAAACTCCCTTAAAATTAAATTAATGTTGTTTTTAATATATTTTGGTATTTCTTTTTATGACATGTCCTCTTCCAATTCTTGTAGAATTATTATTTTTTGTTTCTTTTGATTTTTTTGATACTTGACTTCCTCTGCATATTATTAATTCTTTCAAATAATTATCTTTTTGATCTTATACAAAGATATCCAAATGCAAAATTCATTTCATGATATTAAAAATGAATTTTGAAATGCAATTACATTATTTCAACAAACATTATACAAAACTTAAAGGCTTTCAGCTACTTTGTAAACATCCCTACGTCAAAGAATTAAATTAATCAAATTCAAAAAAAAGTTGGGAATGTCTCCAAAGAGCTCTTCCTCCACTTTCCAAGTTGTTGTTGCTTTGTCAATCGTGCACGGGATGGTCTATTTCCTTATTTTGTTGATTTCTTTTGTCAAGAATGCCATTCTCATTTCCTTATGAAATAGTTTAGGATGCACCACCATGTTGCTTTGATCATATTTACAAAAAAAAGTACCATTAGGAAAGAGTTTTATTTGGATTGAATGACAAAATACATGATTTACTATGGTAACAATTATGACAAAAATCTTGTTAGCAATAGAACAATTTGTTTCAATAATCTATGAAAGCATAAAATGTCTTGTCTTTAGTAATTCTTTTTTTTGTAAACATTGTAATGTATTTCATGGGACATACCTTTAAAACTACATGATCTGCTTACCAAAATTCCACTTTCCTAATTGTTCTTATCATAATTGAATTCTGATATTATTTAGAACTTTTAATAGAACATTAAATTATATCTATATAACTTAGAATATTATTAGTTCGTTCATATTTTTATAATAGTAATTAATGCATCTTATTATATACATCTCTAGGCTATACTAATGATTGTTGTTGTAGGAAAATTAATTAGAAGTGAAATACTTATTCTAGTTGCCACAAAGACTTCATTTTCATAATCTTAATATATTCTCAAGTGTTTTAAAAATTGTCTTTCATTTACTTTATTTTGGGTATAGATTTTCATATTAGACATTACTTGAGTATCAGATGGAGTCATTATGTAATATATTAGTGTTTTCCATACCACATTAGTCATATTATTAATTAAAATATATTTGACTCATTGTTTTATCAAAAATGTTGCCTTAATAAGAAAAATATTAATTTTTGGGGTTGAGAACCTCATTCTCAAACCTACAAATATTTGGTTTTTAATTTTCTACACATCATCACATTGGTTTAAGGCAACAACTTCTAGCTGTCAATATGCCATAATGACCAATAATAAAGATCCTTCAATTTATTGTTGATATAACATATATCAACCAATTATCGATCTAGATATTTAGTTTAGCATTCTTTATGTTATATATCATTAGCTTTTGCACTCCTTAAAGAATTGGTTTCTACTTTTTCTTTTTTCTTGATGATATAGGATCTTCAAACCATAATGCTTGAATAATTCAAGCTATTCCATTTATCTTAATGTCTATATAGATTTATCACAAAACCAATTTTAAATAAGACATTGTATGTACTATGAATAATAAGAAGCCCAAATATGAAAGCTTTGGCATTTTTGGATGGAAGTGTTAAATCAAAAATTAAGATAAGAATTGGAGATTAGAAACCAAATTAATGTATTCTATTTTTTATAAACCATTTGATAGAGGAACCTTAGTTGTAAAGGAATCTACTAAAGTGGTTTTTTATGGAATTATGAATCAAAATAAGAAGGTAAATTTGGAACACATGGAGGATTTTAGAAAATTAAAATTAGAACAAAAACAAAAATGAAGAATAAAGATATAGTGGCATTATTATTAAAAATATATTTCACTTATTTTTTGTCAAAATGGTTATCATAATAAGACAAATATGTGTTTTTATGGTAGATAATGTTATTCTCATTTAGTAAATCAACCTTCATACCTACAAATATTTTTTTTAATCTTACACATATTATCATGCTAGTTTAGAACAACAACATTTGGTTATTAGTATGTCACAACGATAAATATAACAACATTCTTTTTATTTTTCTACTAATATTGCATTTATACCTTTATTTTCTATCTATATATTTAATTATTCTTCTTCAATGTTATGTATCAAACAAATTGCTCTCCTCTTAAAGCATTGGTAGCTTCTATTACTCTTCTCTTAGTGATATAGAATCTCCTAACCATAATGCCCTAATAATTCAAGATGTTTATTATCTCAATGTCTCAATAGATTTATTATCAAACCATCCATGAATATGATGCATAATTACTTTAGAATAACAAGAAGTCTGAATATTAAAACTTAGGCATTTTTTGATGGAATTGTTACATGAAAAGATAGGATAAAAATTAGGGATTGAAAACCAAGATAATGGAGACAATCTTTTTATGATATTCTTCAAAAGATACACCTATAAGTGGTTTAATATGGAAACCTTAATTCTAAATGAATATACTCAAGTTGTATTTGATGAAATTAGCATAAAAAGAATTAGATTTGGAAGACATGAATGATTTTGAAAAAAGAAATGGAAGATCAAAAAAGATTATGGTATGAAAAACATAGTAGATTTTTACTGAATTATTATTTAAGAAGGGAATTTAGATAAGACTTTGTTCAATAAGAACTATGCTAATGAACTTCTTCAACTCATAGATTATGTAGATGATGTGATTTGTTGACCAACCAACTTTGATTAGTATGAATGAACTATTAAGCTTAATGATGTAGATTTTGAGGTTAGCATAATTGGTGAGTTTTCCTTTTTTCTTTAAAAACAAGTTAAAAAAGATGAGAAAGGCATCCTTATAGCTTAAATAAAACATATAAATCATATGTTTAAATTTAAAAATATGGATATAGTTGCATCAAAGGAGTTATTATATGATAAAAATCATCTTAGTTACTTAATCCTAAGTGACTACTTGTTTTAGTACAAACCCATTCCTCTCTTTAAAAAGAAATCATATATGTTGTATCAACTTAAAAACTTGTTCCTCAAAATACAAGTGAATCCTTGAGGAATCTATTTATTATTTTTGTTCATGGATGATTTTAACTTGTTTGTTAAAATGAATGCTTTTGTCATTATTAGGTAGGTTATGTCACCACAATATAGACATAAAAAATGGGCATTAAAAAATAAAAAGAAATTAATCATCTTGTTATCATTCAAAATAATTAAAGGCTAGTGGCAAAGGGTTATAATCAAGTGTGAAGACTAAACCTAAAAGGAGCACTTGAACTAGTCATAAGGTTGAAGGCAACATGGTCATTATTAGCTTTTTCTTATTAGAAGGAATTAAAACTACACAAAATTGACATTAAGAGAACAATCATAAATGTTATTGTTTAGGAGGAAGTGTATGCAAAATCATAAAAGGTGTTAGGGTTTTCGTATTGAAAATTTGATTTATGTCATAACCTCTTAAATTCATGATCTATTAAAAAAATATTGAACTATTGCTTGGAACAAATGAAACATAAAACATATCATTGTGAGGATTTTTGGAAAAAATGTTTGTGGTAAAAAGGAGAGTATGAGATATGGGATTACATTAACAAAACAAATACCCACAAAATAATACAATAGTGTGTCATTTGCCTAATAAAAAGCCTTATCTAGTGCTCTAAGGACAAACAAGGTGATGTTAGGTACCATTTCATCAGGGAACATACAAAATGAAATGTGGTAGACATTTAATTTGTTGTTAACATGTAACTTGTTGGTATCTTCGTCAAGATGCCTAGGAAAGATTTACTTAATAGGATTAAATGACTTTTTTATCATGACAAAAGTTGAAGACATAAATCTTTGTTTAATGAGCAGTTCCTTAAGTGAAGGGGACCACATCTATGTGCTTTTATTACTTGCAAATCTAGTTTCACTAGTTAATACTAAGAAAACGCTTTCTTACTTGACATCCAATTACTTTATCATAAACTTAGAATGTAACTTATTAAAAAAAATAAGAGGTTATGGGTCTAATGAGTAATACACGAGAATAGTTTAATAATTACAACCGATTTTAGTGGCATGCTCATCGATCATTAAGTATTGCTTCTAGGTGTGAGGGTGAACAACATTGGAAGGAGATTAATGTTAGAGCACTTTTAAATTGATTAAATGGAAAGGACACTAAAATGTCTTTACTAATGCTCAGAAATATAAAGGTTACTTGTGTGGATAAAACCCTATTGAATCATGATTTGCCCAAAGCCTTCTTAACGTCATGGCTTATTATACGAACAAGTTCTTCTATACAAATGTCTATTATTGATCATTTCCACATCAGTAATCAACTATAATCTTACACAACTTAGACTCCAATGCACTTGGATTGAAAGCATAGAATTCTCTCTAGTGGTTACTCAATGGAAAGTCAGAAATGAAGCCTTAAGCCTACAAGCTGAAGAAAGCTGAAGTCCACCTTAATTAATGGAGGAAAACTTAATTTGGTAGTATATTTTTGAAGATTGAAGAAGAAGAATAACATGTTATGGAGAAGGTAAACAACTTCAAAGTGTTCCGAACGAGTTACCAAGGTTAGAACTAATAAAGCTTAGGATGAATTAACCATGGAGATTAAAATGAAGGAGATGTATGGAGAAGACATTTAGGAATAATAATGGATATTTTTTGGAATTATACTTGACATTTTAGAATTTTGAAAGACACCACAAATTACAAAAAAAATACTTAGAAGTCTACAAAAAATACTAAATAAATTGACTTAAAAAACTTGCATAATTAATTATCATAATTACTTGCCAAAGTGGCACATGCATTTCAAGTAGTAGTAATGGTGAAAGTTGTTGCCATTGGGTAGTGCATGGTGTAGCCCAAAAAAGGGAATTGATACATTGAGTCTACTTTGTGGTCAATGCAGATTGAAGTGAGGTTGCACGAGTTGATGAGTGAGTGCTAATGGTGGTTGTAATGATGGCTGTCAAAAGTGGATGATAGCAAAAAAAAGTCCAAAACTAAATTTGAAGCCCTTTTCAAAAAAGTTTAGGAAAGTTTGGTACTGCCACACTTGTGAAAAATAAATATAAATGCACAACAAACAATGGTCTATTGTAATTGAGCCCTGCAACAACAATGATAACTAAGACCAATGAGAAGTGTAGTGGCCAATCCTCACAGGGTTCTAAGTCTGAATAGAAGTAGTACATCTCTAGGTTTAACCTTTACGTGATGTACCTAATACTACTGTGTTATATATATAAGAGTTGAAAGATAGGCACTATGTAGCTTTAAAATGCTGATAAAAACACAAATGACTTCCACACAATAACCATTAATAAGCAAATAGAAAGTAATATATAAATTGTTAAAGATCCAAGAGGGTGTTAGATCTTAGAGAAGGATTTAATTGCCAAGTATGTCATGGATTGCCTGACATCTTACTATTCCTTACTGAGAAAAATGGGAGGTGCTCTGCTTTATGATGCTTAAACTCAGTGAAAAGTAATATGGTACTATTTGAACTAGTTAACAAGGAGAAAATACAACAATTTCTTTTTTTGATGGATTCTTCATGTTCTCATATATTTGATGGGTTTATTGTTTTATTTTAGAAGCATTATTGGTCCATATTTCAAGATCAAATTTATGATGCTATCTATGATTTTCTTATTTTTTTCCTATCATTTAAAGAATGTAGTAGTACTAATTTAATTTTCCTTCTAAACACTAATTACAATACATCTTTTGAAGGCTTTATGAAAAATTTGGATGTAGATTTTTAAAAAGATATGCTAACTTGTTGGAAGTTAGCCTATGGTGTTTCCTACCCACCATCATCTCAATGGATAATGTAGAGGAAATCACTAAAAATATTTTATATAGGAAATCATACTTTCATGAAAGAAACTTAATGATTTACATGAGAAGTTCAAAGCTAATTGCTCTATTATCAAGCTTAACATTAAGAGCTGGTTCAATAGTGTGTCATGGGGGAAACAAGTACTTTACAAGTTTAACTTCAATAATTGATTCATTAGTCTAGTCATGAGTATCTATAATATGAGTTTATTGTTAGTCATTATCAATGAGAAAGGAAATTGTTCCATTTAACTCTGCTATTGTCTAAAGCGTTGTAACCAACCATCCCTATCTCTTCTCCACTTTGTAGCTAAAGTACAAAGAAAAGGTTTAAATAATCTACATATACTAGGTAAGCTGATGTACTAGGCCACTCCAAGTGGTTGTCAACCAAAGTCCCTTTATTCTTTGTAGATTGTCTTATACTCTTCTTAAGCGGTGGTAAACATTCAATCAAAAATATCAAGTTATTCTTCTCTAATTTCTAGGACACATCAATCTCTAGGACACATCAATCTTTAGGACACATCAAGTTTGAAGATTAATGTATAAAGGATCTTCTTTATTAGATGTACAGACATGAAACTCAAGCAGAAGAACATTGACAAAAAGCTCCTGCTTTAGAAAAGACACTACCTTCAAATTCCTTAACTCAAAAGCACATTATTCAAAGGTAGTAAATAAGTTGTCCCCTTCGAACACAAGATTAACAAAAATATGCAAAACAAAATTACTCTCAATGAGAGCTAGTGCTTGTTAGTCATCTCCAGTAGTTAATAAAACTTCACAATCTAATGATATCATAGCTTTTTAATAATATTATTAATTTTTTAGATAGTTTGATAAACGGTTTCCTTTATGGTGATAATGATTTCGTGAGCAAGCACCATTTTGCTAGCTAGAACATGATTTGCTTCCCCTTTGAAAAGTATGGATCATTGGTTAAGACACTGAAGGATTTTAAGGATGCATATAATGCGAAGCCTTTTTAGAAGGTCCACACCTCAAACATTATCTATTTTAAATACATGAGATGCAATTTTCTTAATATAGAAAATGTTGACAAGCATGCTCAAAGACTTGGAATCAAATAAAGAGATTCATTCTCACTATGTTTTATTTTACAATACCTGGAACAATTTAGATAACGATGGCAACAATTGCTAGACCCATACCAAGGATGGAAAATTCACTATCAATTTTGGAAGGGATAAGCTTAGAGGTAACTAATTACCTTCTTGATAAGTCACAAAAAATGATGTAAAATAACTCTTAAACTTCCAAAACTCTACTAAAGTGAAGGCTCCTAAGGAACCAATTATCTTTTAATAACAACTTTGGGTAGTTGAAATTAAATTTAAAGACAAATGCCTTTTTGTTCATATAAGGACTCTCAAATGATTCTTATGGAACAAGTTTGTAATAAATCTTGCCATAAATTAAACCCAACATCATGATTCAAGAAATGCCTCTATAGTGGTGAAAGTGTTGTCATACAAGCCCAATAGTTATTGAAAGATTTAATATTCTACCATCTCTCAAAGTTGTAATATTTAGAGGATAGATATTCAAAATAATTCAATGAGGAAATATTTCATATAATTTCCATAATTGAGTTCAATGTATACTTACACAATATTCGAATGTTGCCTAATTATGTAAACAAGTTCAATAGATCCTCAAATGGTAAAGTATGCATTGCTTTCTTGACTTTTTGAGATAAATTGAATAACAAAAAAAAGTGCCTCAATGGACTCTGCTAGTTGTGGATTTACTCAAATCAATTTCTAATGGATTGACAAGAAGGAAACGAGGCCTTATAGGTTGTGTTTGTGTGATTAGATACCACTTGATAGAGCTATTCAAGCACTCTGAATTTATGTAGTATCTAAAAAAATATATAAGTTGAGGCCAAAGAAATACTATTTTCCTTAAACTTATGCAATAATTTGGGGTTACAAAAACATCATAATAGAACAAAACAGTTAATCAGTCTTTGTAATGAAGCATAAAAGATTTTGTTTCCCTTGCTATATCTTAATCCTACTAAATAGAATGAATAAATTTCGTTGCAAAGTAGTTCAATTCTAACACATATTTAGGGTAGGAAATCTAATAAAAAACTACAAGCTTAAATAGTAAGAGGTTCTAAATTCAGAAAAATTTCTTAAAATTTGCAAAGCTTTAATTAAGATTTATGAGGAGAGATGTTGACATATTCATATGATGATCGTATGGGAGTCATCCAACCAATGCCTCTATAATAAAATGTATGAAATGCATTCACACAATCATTAAGGCTGACTTGGAATTGCTCTTATGGAAATTATTGAGCATTTGGGGCAAAAAATGGTGAACGAAAATCTTGGAAGACCACTAGATTTTATCATTTATCTTTTATTTTAGCTTAAGAAATCAATTTTCATAAACAACTTTGTGTTTACAAAACTCATGTCAAGTTAATCATATTGTGGGATAAACCAATATCCGTATAATCTTTCAATTTTAACAAATGATAACTATTCTTCTTATATTTTAAGGTCATGATTTTTGTTTGCATAAAAAGGAACATCGACCCAACCCATTCCAATATATTGCCATCAAACTTGCACTTGATTCTTGCAAAAATTCAAAAGAAAGGTTCATACAATTATGACTACTTTTGCATATTGTATTACTATTATAAAGAAATGTTTTTTTTATAAATTTAATTTAAGTTCATGAATTAGAAATCTACTTATCAAATTTACTGTTCTTTTTAGGAAAAATATATGCAAAGAAAGGGAAAAAGCCAACCCTTTCTCAAAATTTTCTATCATTTGATCTGATAGCTAACATAATTATTCATCAATTTAAGTTACAAAACGGGTTTCAACATCCTTGTCATCTACTACTCCTTCATTCATTTGTCATCACATCCTCCCAATCAACCTTATATGACGACTAGTTTAATGCATCAATTTAGTATGGTAGAGTTAATTAGCCAATACTTCAGAGCTTTTATTTTTTTGGATTCTTTTCACCTTTATCATAACTTTAAATCATATTAATGCGGTCATTAATGACTAAACAAATATGGTGACACTTGTTGACTATTTTAATAGGTATGGTTACAGAGTACATCACGATATTGAATTATATCACACTTCGTAGTAATACAATTGTTGGCAAAGTAGGATACCCAAGATAGATCTTTTAGAATGGTCCAAAATTTTATAATAATTCTTCAATACTAAATTTTGATTACTCCAATGGCAAAAAATTGCTCAGTACATGCAATCTGAATCATTAATTAGCCTAGTATAACATTTCACATCAATACTATCATCTTCCATGCTGGTTTCTCGAAGATGACTAATCAGATCACTCTTTTTTGCTTCCTATTTGAGTCAAGGTCATTTTGATATTGCCACTCATTAAAAAGGATTAGACAAGTATGTTTACTCTAATTTGTTTTTCATATGTTGTATAATCACAAAATCCATCAATGTAGCACACAGTATCTTACTTAATAGTAAGGCTATCATCAACTAAATATGTGGCTTGGCATGAACCATTTGGATTTCTTTAAAATCCTGTTTATTTGTGTTAGATTGTTTAGTTACAGTATAGACTAATACATTAATCAAACTTATCCGTTGAGGCACATTGTCTCAGTTTTTGAAGTTCAGTTCCTCAATTATCTTTGTTTACCGCTTCATCGAACTTTTCATAAAATATTCGTCATATGATTCTCAACATACAATATGACAGTTCCTTAGAACAAAACCTTTCATTGCACTCTTATACGTGCTTATACATTTTCAAAGCATAACTTATGTGGAATCAATCAACATGACTATGGATACCCTGTGCATTGTACTCATTCCAACCTACGTATTACATTGGTAATATTGATACTTCAATGAGACACACCAAATCGTTGAACGGTAAGTTGTTCACATATGACATTCACGTGCATCAACACATCAAAATCCAATGGATGCTCATTGTTGCACGCACTTATCAACTACAATCTTTAGAAATCTTGATAATGATAATAGTGCATTTTAAGTGATAAACTATAACTATTGTAACCTCCAATATGTAGTAATATTTTTTCATAAAAGAAAAGGTTGTGCAATAGTTTTCATAGCCATGTAATGGTCAAAAAGTTGACTAAAACTTTTGTGAGATGTTAACTACTTGTAATAAATATAAATAAGCAATTTTTTGAATCCAAGTCTTGGACAAACCTTCTATAACTTTTGGAGTGCATTGTTATCATTGTCACAAGAAAGGGCATGTCACAATCTAGTGTCTTAAAAGAGTCTTACACATACATATAAAAGAAGAAAAGAAAGAAAGTAATAAACTTAAGAAAGAGGAGGTTATATAACCAGATGAGGTTGTTGAAGTAAAATTATATTCACTAGAATAAAATTTTAATATATTGTACCACCATAAGCATTATGAGATGCATTTTGATTACACTAAGAACAGCTAAAGGTTGGTAATGAACTAAAATCTTTTGCAACTTCTTTACAGTTAAAGACCATCATAGTAAGATTATTGCAGTTATCAATAGTTGTATCATTATCATATCCAAGAATGCTACAAAAAGATAGTTTTAATATTTGCAGACATGTCCATCCATGAATAATATCTATTATTGACAAAGTAACAATTTTCATAAACACAAAGGTGTTGCATTCCTTTACTAAATTAATGATTAAATCTTTTGGCTCTTGTGGAACTTATTTGATATGTAAAAGGGCTCACTCAAAAGGGATTTATTAAGAAAAGTAGTAGAGCATTTGCAGTCACCACTTTGTTTGTTACACAAAATGATGAAACTTAATGCATGTGCATAGACAGCCATGTCATTAACAAAATAATGGTTATATAAAAGTTTTCAGTTCCCATGTATGGTGACTTCTTAGTTGAATCATTTTGAGCCACCATATTCTTTAAAATAAATATTGAAAGTGGATACTATTTTGTTAAAATCTACCTAGTGAAAAAAGTAACGCTACTTTTTAAAATAAAGGTGGGCAATATGAATGGTCATGATACCATTAACATTATGAAATGCACCAAGTGCTTTTGTGAGACTTATGACTTAGGTTTGTGCCCTTATCTAGGTCTTTTTGCAGTTGTCTATTTGGATTGTATATTAGTTTATAGTCATAGCATATTTGAATTATTAGGACATCTTGAACAAGTATTCACTACATTACATGAGCATTATTTATTTTCTATCCATTACAAGTTTTAATTTTTATTGAAAGAATCTCGTTCAAACGTTTTATAATCCCAAAAGAATGATAAATTTTTAATCCTAAAAAGATAATCCATTTTTGAATGGCCAACTCAAACACATATACATTAGGTTCATAGTCTTCATAGCCCTCCGACTTTTTATCTTTGTCACATTCGAGGACTTAACATGACTATAGCCTTAATTCTAGATTATATTGAAATGGTTTAGCTTAACTTATGAAAAGTGGTAGAAGTAGCCTTACTAAAGTGAAAGAAGCCATGACTCGAGTGCGAGTCCGTAGTTTACTAGATTGCTCAACCTCGTTTGAAGTTACTTATTCTTGAGGAATAAGCATTGGTAAAGTCTTAAATAAAAGTGGTCCTCCTGTTGCATTCATTAGTGGAACATAAAATGAAAAAGGAAGAAATAGTCCTAAAAAAAATAACATTATGCAATAATTTAATCAGTAAGATATTTGAGACAATATTTATTATCAAAAAATTTGTTCCTTATTTTTGTCATGAAGCACTACAACTCAAGAATAATCAATTTATTGTATTATTTATTTTCATAAATAAATTTGATTCATTAGCATGGTAAGTTGTTTGAATATTTACAAGAATTCACTTTTGTTTTAAAACATAAGATAAGAGTGTACGATAAAGTTGCAAATGTATTAGATAGTGATAGTTGTATCATTTCCATATTATAGAATACTCCCAAAAAGGCATGCTTAATATACGCAAACCATCTACTCCCATACAAGATATCTTGCGCAGTCAAAATATCAATTTTCACAAACGTAAAGGTATTGTATTCCTTAAAAGTTTTGTCAATATTTTGAAAAATTATGATGTAATGATATCTCATTGTATATAGGTGGCCTTATTTTAGAAAGAACTAAGTTATTAGTTTGGGTGCTACCTTAAATTGAAGAGCCAATACTATAATTTTGGATAAGGAGCAAAGATCATGTAATATCCATTACTTCCCTCAAAAGGATTTTGTAGCCTAAATACTCCGAAAGAATAAGATAAAAGAAAAGAAAAACTAATTTGTCATTTCACTAATTGAGATTGCAAGGGACATAACCAATGGCAAAGTTCTCTAGTTTATGGCAATTAGGAAGGTCCTTGTTAGTATAACAACCACTCCACCCATAGTGTAATCCTAATTAAAAGAATTTATGAAGGGTTTGTTTATGACTTGCTAAACACTCCAATTTTTAAGAGATATTTAACATACCATTGATCTAGTTTTGACACTTCATCAGCACATTTTAGTTTTCTTTTCCTTGGTTTGAATAGTGATTTATATCTACACTTTAGATTATGTTATTTGAATATCAATTTTTTTTTGATATTTGTTGCTTTAAATTTAATATAAGACATCCTTGTAGATGTCTTATAATTCTATCAATAAACTTTTGTTTGAAAATGCCCTTAAAAAAGGCTTAGAATTATTTTTTCGACTATTTTTTTTACTATCCATCATAGTCCATCACTGTTATCACAAACATTTGTAACAGTTGCCCCTATCCATGCCAACCAACATGGCAATCTCAACCATGTTTTAAGTGTTACAATTTTAACGAAGTAATAAAGTGTTCTTTAACCTTGATTAGTAACACTATGCCACATATAATCAACAAAATAATGTATTTTTACAGGTGCATTGGAAGGATAAGAAGTTGCTAAAAAAAGATCTTAACTCTTTATCTAGCATTCACAAAAGTATCGAATCACAAAGAAAGTTTTTAATCACTTTATTTCAAATTTTAGGAAAATTAATAACTCAGCCCAACTTTCTAGCTTATCTAAGTGAAAGATTGATTTTTTTGTTTGGCTTTTTGAGAACTTTACTTATGTGTTTACCTTGCCACTTGACCACCAATGTGAGCACACGTAGTGTGGATTCTTAGAACAATTTTTTCTCTAGGTTGTGATCCCTAATGTTAAGGATCAGTGCAAGTCTTTAGCATTTTCAAATAGTTTTACTTGCCAAGGTTTCTTAAGATCTAAAATTCTAAACCTATAACATCTATGAGTAAGCTTTTTTATCATATTACTTGATCTTTAGCACTTATCAATTGTTTATGAGCTAAAAATAAGTTTAGCATATCATCCTATGTGAGGTATTAGTTTGAGCCATACAAATATCTCATAGAAATAATAGTGTTCAAGCCCAAACATATCTCAAGAGAAGGGGTTGTGCCTAAATTCCAAAGATATGGTAGATGATGTGATGGCTTCTTCACTTACTATGACAAAGGAGTAAAAGGTTTTGATAAGCTAATCCCAATTGAATTGGTTGTAGGTGTTCACTCATTTGGTAAGTGCAAAACAGATAAAATAATTTTTTTACTCTTTTAATTTTACATATTATTTCTTAGTATTTATTAATAGAGTCAGCGTGATATTATTGACAACAATTGAAAAACAATTTGTTTTTCATTGTGTGAATTTTGAAAAATTTGCAAAACTTATTTCACTCACCCAATATTAAGTGTTATATTTTTCAATAAGTGCTACATGTATATATTATGGTAGCCTTATGTTATTATGGACAAATCTATTTTGTAATATTTTCTCACATTTAGGTATAACAACATCAAAATTTTATTATCCTTCCCACCATGTGCTCTAAAGGCTAAATATGATTTTGACTATACTGAACTATTTAACTAGCTTATGTTTTTGATTTTATGGTATACCTAGTGCAAGATTTTTTTAGGAAACTAGAGAATTATAAGTGATGTGAATGATATAAAATAAGCTTGAGGTTGTGTATGGTTTTTCAGATCCCAAAGCATAGCATGAGTTTTTCTTCAAGGAATCATTTGTGCCAGTGAGTACATACGTAATGGATAAATTATTTTTTATCAAAGATTGACCATTAAATATAATTGCATCTTATTTCAAGAATGCACTTACAATTCTTTAAGCATTAATAGAATTTAATATAAACTTATTACATTTCTTGATGTGAAAAGCTTTAAAACTTGAATTTTGGTATATAAAAATATTAGCTTAAAATGAAAAAAATATATTCATATTTGCAAAAACATTTCACCATAAAAAAATCAAGATTTTGTTAAAAAAGTACCTATGAAATGGAATTAGTACAAAATGAATTTTTCTAACTAAAAATGACTAAAAAAATCTCAATTGGATTGTCCATTTGATAATCTAATTAGCTACCTAAACTAGTGTTTTATGGACAATGAACCACCTAGTTATATTCGAATAAATAGTAATAGTCTAATTGTAAGATGTAGATTTGTTTAAGGTCCATCAAACTACATGATTAATCATGTCTTGTTCAATGTAATGCACTATAGATCATGCAAGGTTTATTATCCAATAGAAAGAAAAAATTTATCATCTACTTGACTTTCTATATGATGTCCATCAAACCATTTCATAGGACTTTCATGTTCAAATTGGTGGCATTTTTTAACGTAGCTCAAATAATTTAATGAATAAGAATAAAACTTGAGGCAAAACTAGGTTTCTATAGAAAGCTAACCAAAAAGTAAAATGTATAGTTTGCTGAACAAAGAAAATAAAAATTTAGGGAGTGAATTATTTGATAAGCTTAATGAACTTATTAGAGCTATAATATTTAGCTTAGCAATTGTGCTAAAGAATTGATATAAACATTAAGGAAACATATGGATGAGAATTTGAATCTAAGGCTAGACTAATATTCTTACTACAACAATAAATATTACTTATATGTAAAAGAAAAATATATATTTTAATTCTCAACATGAAATTTTTGTTTCAATTGTTAAGTTTGAAGAAGTATAAAGTGCTTTTCATAGTCTACTATGTTCTTTTTCTAGACTTTAGTAATACTTCACTTTCTTAATCTTCTTTTCTTGTAAAAGCCTAGATGTGCTTTTTGGAAGATCTTAGAAGAGCTATAACACAATATTCTTCATAAGATAATTTGAAAATATTCTTTGGCAATTGTGATTCAACCATCATGTTATGACTCATAGTTTTATATCTCAAAAAGTGTACATTGAATTTTACTATTTTTCCTTTTTTTAGAATTATAATTCTAGCTCTTCATTTCCTTAAAACATGGATTAGGAGAAAGGAAGTCCCACTCTACTACTCTATTTTAGGAATGGAAGAACACTCTTAGAGCTCAGTGTCTAGATTTTTTTGGGTTTTGTTTGACACCATAAAAAAGAAATTACGGTTCAGTTCTTGTAAGAAAAAGGTAATGAGGTAATGTTTGGGTTCATGAAAATGTAGAGAGGTGGTTATGCTTGAACTTATGTAAATAGAAATTGCAAAACATTATCTGCTTATGAAGGAGTGGATAAGTACTTATAGGCGTGAGCTTGGCAACTTAAGGGCTGATAAAGTCCATTGTATTGTTGGGTAAACCATGTCATATTTTGCTAGCACTTCTCTTTAGTACATATTTATCTTTCTTATTTTTTGTTTCTTCAATTGTTTTAATTATACATTGTAATGTTTGGAGATCCATTATGGTAACTCTACCAAAGTATTTCAAAATTCAAAAAATTCGAAGTTCACTTCCATCTTGTGTTTAGTTATATGAAATCTAGTGAGTTTAATTCCAAACCTTGCAAGAAGTATCGTAATGGCCTTAAACTAAATGACTGTATCAAAGAATCCCATGAGGTCAAATCATGGGTCAAAAATAGGATTGTATTAATGCTTATCTTATAAAAACTAAGAGCTATAAATGGACATGAATATAATTTGTAAGAATATTTTTTGCATCAAATACGATGAAAATTATAGTTAAATCTATGTATCAAGAGTAGTTAAAGTTGTATAAGACGACCCTCGATTTGTAAATTATATTGTTGACTATCCTTATTCATTGATTGGATAAGAAACATATTAATTATATCATTATTGTTATTCATCATATTAGTTGTGAACTTATTTCAAAAATAATTATTCAATTTGAACAATTAATGTAATTTTTCTTTTTAAACGATTCATGTTAAGATCATACCGCACTTAACATAACTTTGCTTGACTTGACTTATGCATCACTTGTGTAGTAATGTTCAAAAAAAAATTAATATGTTATTATACAAATATATCACACATTAAGCATCATCTTGTTGATTTTGAAACTTGTTTTAATTGACTAACATTAAGTTAGATAGAAAATTTACATTTATAAAAAAGATAAAGTTTAACGCAAACATTTGTTATGATGATGTCATGAAATACACATGACTTGTAAGATTTATAATGCTTAGTATCAAACATAAAATTTCATGGCCCTGGATACTTGCATATAATATGTAGGTAGAGTCATTCATGAAGGAAAGGATTGTACTAGTGAGTAGTATTACTTAGGAGCGCAATGCACAATGCCAACATGAATAAAAGATATGTGATGTGTTTTATTGTCGATGAGTGTAATTGGAGTCCTAAATACTAATCTAGATGTAGCTTCTAAAGGTTAATGCATGTGCAATAAGTCTTAGCGATGTAAGCTATGAATATGTTGTGCAAACAATATGTTTAGAATAGGAAATCTAAGAAGATTTTTATGTATTATAAGGGAAACTAAAGTCTTGCTTAGTTGTCATACAACAATTTGGATGCAATTATGAGTACTAAAATTCCTATTAACAATCCTCATTTTTTCTCCCACACTATTATTAAGAAAAGAACGTGGATTTTAATAGTATTCAAACATCTAAGATCATTTCTTTTAATGTGTGCTCCTCCATGGGACTTTAATTGAAATATCATTTTGGATTATGTTGAAGTGCATTCCTCTATTGCTGTAATATAGCACTTGCATACATTCAAAATCATGAAAATCTCATGATTTTCTTTTGTAACTTCTAACCTTAATTTATTAGTGACATTTATTACATATCTGTGCAATTAAATAAGGGTTAATGTTTTCTTAATTTCATTGTGATGACATTCTTAAAAAACATCTTTGCTGCATTTATAAGCAAGGAATGATATTAACCAAAGATTTTGTAATGAGTACATGACTAGCAACCTTACATTGAGGCATTATTATGCCACAACATTCAGCTCAAAATTAAGGTCTTTTGTTAGAAGAAACTGGAAAGATTTACTCTAAGGCTTGAGAGTATGGTGCATTATTAAGGTAAATACTACTTGTATTGTTTTTGTTAGAGGATTGGGAACAAATTTTCTTGATAAAAGAATGCCACTCTAAAGCCTTCTCAAACCACTCATGTTAAGTGATGGAGTGATTGTACAGTCCAGGTTATAGAATTATATGAGGTAGATGTTCAATATGGCCCAATGGTTGAATATCTGAAAAATTTTAAGTGATTTACTTTATCACACATTTCTTCATAGTTTCTTTTTATCAACTAAAATGCTAAAAATAGAGATCAAGCAAGATTTTGGATTATAAAAAAAATTGATTAATTCCAATTCTCCTCCTCTGGTTACACAAAATAGTGAACAGGTTGTGTCAAAGTAGATTATTGCATTGATTGGAGAAGTTCTTTATTCCATAGTAAACAAGTTGTATCAAGTTGTATCTCAAGTACGCACCAATGTTCATGAGTCAACAATTTTCATTTTCGTAAAATCCTTTCCAACAATTTTGTCCATAAAGTTTATTTAAAGTTGATGAGATTATTTGAAAAAATAATACTATTATTATGAATATTTCTTTTGGACATAAGTACACAACTTTATTAAAAAGGTATGGTACTTATTTTAGGCTATATCATAATAAATCTTTACCAAAATGTTAATGCAAAACACTTTCTTTGAGGCTATGTGTGTGTTGGAAGGGTAACACGAAAAAAAAAGAAAAAGGTAGCAAAAACAAAAAGAAAATGAAGAAAGAGAAGAAAAGGAAAGGAAGGAGGAGCACCAAAAATAAAATTGAACTTACTTGCGTAGTAGCTCATTCTTGAGTGAATGTTCTTAATGTGATGAAGTTAATTTAATTATTTTATTTTATGGTGAATCATGTTCCACCATTCATAAATTACATGACAAATTTGAAAATAAAAAAAGCAGAAATATTTTTTTGTAAAGAAATATTTTACATTACATGAGAAAAACCTTAATGATCTCGAAACGATATATGTTTAACTTAAGAAAACCTGAGTCATTAAAACTTTATAATTATTTGAAGATTTCTTTCTATTGTGAATTACATGCAAAAAAAAATTTCGATGACAATGTTCCATTATAACTTGATTCAATTTTCAATTATTTAATAGTATAAAATTGGTTGCTCAAAAATAAAACTTTTGATTTCAAGAATAAAAAACTTTCTACTGTTTGATTTTATGAATTAAATTATTTAATCCAAAATAGTTCTAATTTATACATTTTACACACGTATGCATGCATTCTCACAAACTATTATTAACATTGAAACTAAGAAAATTTATGCATGAAAATGCCTTGTCAACAAGGACTAATTTTTGCGCTTTACATATGTATAATCAAAGGTAATATCAAATTATTTTTATATACTATGTCAAATTTTGTTACACTAGTGTTTGAGGAAAACAATTTCATTAATTCCATGTAAATATGCTCAAATTCATAGGTGACATTTTTTATGTGAACTTAAAATACTTCACACTCACCACTCATTACTACGTCTAGGGAATAATGACTTTTCTTGGAAGTACAAAGCTTAGGAAATCATGTAGGCCTCTCTACGTTATGAGCTCCTATAGAGATTAAAATTAACTTTGTTTGCTTCAAAATGACAAACCCTATTTCTCATAAAGATTAGCATCATTAACTATTTGATTTGGGATCTGTTCTATGTAAGTAGATAACGATATCTCAACATGGTCCTTGACATTATAGGGTAATGATAAAATCTATTATACATTTAACTACTATTTGAACATTTATTCACCACTATTAGTTAGACGTTATAAAATTTGATAAAAACATAGTCGTAATGATTAGCCGCAAGAATTATTTTTTAAACATTGCACAAAGTAAAAAACTTTTAAACTTATCATAATGCTATAAGATTTTAAGATCAATAAGGTTAATTTCTCCTGAATATAACATTGTTATTCAATTAATTTTCATTCCCAAGGAATTAAGACTCACCAAATTGATATGGATGAATCCTATATGAATCAAAATAAGTTGAACAAGAAATGTAGATGAAATAGAAATCTAAATCCTTTAATATATATGTTGAGTATTATTTTTAATTTCTAATAATGTTGATTCACATGTATTTAATCCAATCTTAAATTTTTAAATCTCAACCAATTGTTGTACACATATTAGTTCCATTTTTCAAAACATGTAAGAATTAGTTTATCTTCTCATGAGAAGTTGTCATGTAAGAAGGCTTAATTGTTGCCCATTTTATAGTGGCAAATAATGTTAAATTATCATGCACACAATTATTTCATTATTAAGGAATGACTGCTTAATATTACAATTCCCAAATAATCTTTCTTTATGTTTCTATTGAATGCATGAGCAATAATTGTAAATAACAAAAAATTAAATGGTAAACGGTTGTGATGGATAGGCAGAGATAGTATCGATAAATAATCTAAATTGTAGCTGTACCGGAGTCAATGTGACACTTGGAGGTGAGTTCCTACACTCAATCAAATTTTAGTTATACTAAGAGAATAGGCCAGCAAGTCTTTGTTGCTGTTGTAGAGGGCCTCACATCCTTCAATAATTAATTTGTTGAGGTTGTTTGCAAGGTAGCTAGCCTTTTGCAAGTTTGAATCAACCAAAGGGAACTTTCAAAGTTCAACAAAAAATTATTTTCAATGAAGAAGGAATTGAAAAAAATTGACTCATTATTCAAGCTTGAATTATTGTGAGACATTTCGCACATTGTTCCAAATGGGGAAATAATGGTAGTAGCATTTAAGAAATTCAAACTTTTTAGTGACTAAAAGGTATCATTTTAGGATAACTAACATGTACTAATTACATTTGATTGATTATTTGAATGTTTACTTCACCAAGCATAAAACATTAGTGACTTTATCAAAAAAATATTTAAGTGGTTCATGAGTTTCATGTGAATGTTGTTTGAATCAACATTTGTAATAATTTAGGTTTCATTTGATTTTTTCAATAAGTTAACTCTACACTTCTTAGCTTTGGAAGTAAAAAATTCTATACAAGTGAACTTATCTACTAGAAACCTAACTAGATTAAGCATAAAATAGATTTTTGTTGAACTGTGTCTATCAAAGGAATTACTTAGTTGAATCTAGATAACAAAAAATTTGGAAACTCAAATAGATTATGGCAATGAATTCAATATGTTAACTTAGTTATTAAATCAACTTCTATGGCCAATGTCACACATCTCTTCAATTTAAATAAAATAAAATTTCACCAAATATGCAAGCAAAAATAAGCACAGACATACGCGAATGAATATACTTTGAGTTGGCCATATTTATGAACTAAGAAAAATTCTAAATTAAAAGTCACTGCATTTTGATAGTTTCATTTTGGATAGAGATGTTGTATGAAAAAATATTGAGGCACTATCAAATTGTTCCACTATAAGGAAGAAGAATAAAAAGTCACAAATGGTTTAGCTGGCATAGTTTGTGGTAGAATTAGCACATGTTTAAGGAAAACCAAGTTTGCAAATGAATTAATGTGGAACAACATGAAATTTTTAACTAAATTATTGATGATTAGATTTTTTTTAAGAAAAATGCAAAGGTAAATTAAAAAAGTATATTTAGTTTTTTGATTTACTAGTGTCTTATGATAAAGATTACCAACAAATGACTTATATTCATTTTGACATTTTAGCAATGACAAGCTTAAATGATCTACAAATTCTAGTCAAATATAATCTAAAGGAGGAGTTAAACCTAGTTTAGAATACGCAATCAAAGAGAAATATTAGAAACAATTAAAGAGGCATCTTAGTTTAAATAATCAAGGCCTATAATACAAAAGATGCAAAAAAATAGGAGCTACTTAAGGTAGTCTATTCCTATACCCAAAGCAAAATATAATTCTGATTGCACTCATTAAACCTACGACTAACAATAGCTAATTACATATTCTATCTAAGAGATTAGAATTTGAGTACTACATTAGGAATAAATCTAATGCGATTTGGATGTTATGAATGTAAAGCATCCTTTGTGAAACCTTAAATGACGACGACTAGTTAGTTCACTTGCTCAATGATAATCCATGGAAACAAGATGGGGACTTTTATAGTTATGTGTTTGCTGAACTCAAGTGGTAAATTAAAAACACTATGGTACAAGGCGACTAAAATTGTATTGAAAATGATAGCTCCATGGATAGAAATTGTATTCTTTAATGCAATAGATGCACATGATGGATACAAGAGTCCCTCAAATGTCTGGTGGGAAGTAATGAATGAATTATTGATTATATAATTCAATGGTGCATCAAATAATTCATTCATTATGCCTTTATTTACATGGATAAAGAAAATGCTACATTTATCTCTAGAAAATCATGTTTAGATTGATCAATTCTCAACAACAATAATGCAATATTTATGTAGAATTCAATCAAATTTATCTCATTTCCTTCACGTAAAAAAAGATCTTACTCCGCTGCCAAAGTTGTTAAAGAATGCTTGTGAAATTCTGTTATTATTAAAAAATTCGATTAATTTCTCACTTCTAAATTCTCCTTTATTATCTCTTCTAATGACAACTAAATTGTAACTTAGCTCATTTTCATTTTAGTTACCAATATATGAAATTTTCCACAAGATTTACCCCTTTTTTACAAGAAAATTATATATGTACACCTTGAGTAATCATCTAATATAACTAGTACATATTTCTTATGTCATGTATTGTGCATGTGAGGATAATTTTTTTTAAAAAGTTCAATGCCCATACATAATCATTCACAAAAGACAATTTAATTAAAAATCTTACTAAGTTATATTTAATCATTTTTTAAAAGGTATATGTGCTAACAAGGCAAAGTATTCAATAACATAAATTAAGGTCATAACATGCGACAGAAACATTTTATTTGGGGACTATTTACTTTATTCAAATACTATAAATAATTGTTATTTCTTTTAGCTATAATACTACTATAGCTCCATGTTTACTACTTTTACTTGTAAAAAAATCAAATAAAATACTAAAATTGCTATCATATACTTGTGTTATATTGCAAAAATTATACTTTGCACTTTAAACTAACAAACTTTAGCAATAAAAATGTAGAATTTCTAATAGTACTTTGTCATTCATTGTATTTGTTTGAGTTGTCACTAAGTACTACTTTTCCTTTAATCTAGGCTTTTGGCCTGGTGAATAAATTGATATTTCTAGTCATGTGTCTCAAACATCAACAATCCAAGAATCACAAGTCTTACTTGTCCTTCAAAAGAAAACTTTCCTATAAATATAAATTAATTATTAGGCTTATGAATCCAAACTTTAAATTTCAAGCATATTTTTGAGTGAATAATCTATAATTTTCCCTAACTACAAAGCAAAGTCTAGAAATTTAGATTAAATATGAGCTTTAATAATACCTACATGTGTTGTATAATCGGTTTTCAAGATATAATGACATGTAAAATTGGTATTCTAACCCTGCAAAAAATTGACATTTCCATTACCCCAATGAACATGAAATATTCCACTATTAGAAACAAAAATATTTCTGTTAATAAGTTTTTTATTTAATAATGAACAAGAATATTACAAGGATTTAAGATCATTAATCCCTTAACTAACGATGCATGCCCTTACTTTTTGTGCTAATCCGTCATTGGCCATTTACACGTTCATTAAATATTTGTTAGGCCAATCTTTAATGTGTTCATGAAGTCTTAAGTATTCAGTATCTTTTTCTTTTAATTTATTATTTTCCTTATATAAAGCTTCATATTATTACGTGCGTAAATTAATTGTTATGGTAATCCTTCATTATCGTAACTTACCTTTACTTCACTTAATGATGTCCCCTTTTCTTGTTAATCCTCTTGTGCCATCATCCAAAATAGCCCTTTATTATTCTCTTTCTCATATTAGTCTCTTCTAAAACAACTTAGACTTTATTCAAGGCTATCTTCTTCTACTTCTTGCATTTAGTCATTGCATTCTTCTCTCTTTCGATTCTAGCCCTTTATTATTCCAAATTTGAGCTATGATATCTTCATTAGTACTATTCTCTTCTAAGGTATCTTCCTCTCTCTTTAGACCAAATGCTTACTTTTATTTCATAATTTTTTTTTAAATTAAGCCTTTTGTTTATTTTCACCACTCTAGCTCTAGTTCATTAGTCATGACTGACATATAAATTCATCCAATGTTATAGTAGAAATGTTAGTAGCCGTCTTGAAGGTTCGTACACTTTTGGCAAAATTCTGAGGATTTTTTTGGATGTTCAATCATTGATATGGTCTTTCCAAAGTAGCAAGTCCATTAATAATGTTAATAAATCAAATAAACATTCTTTCAATAGATTCATTAGAAAGAATTTTGAACAAATCCTAATCATATGTCATCATATTTATTTTAATTTTTTAAACAAAAGATTTACCTTTTTTATGTTACCTCTAACTTGTGAAAAATTTTAAAAGTAATTTCTAAATTCATAATTCTATTAAATGTGACAACATTCGAAGCAGAAATTAAAATATTATAGAATTTTTTATTTAATTAAGTTATTAGTTTCTTATTTGTATCCATGCTATTAATTTTTTTGTTCTAATACACCTTATAAATTTTTTTAAGTGTGCATTTCCCTACAAAATAACTTCAATTGAGTGGCAGTCCTAACATTTTAGTGGAGAATAAAATGATCACAAAAACAGGAAAGCTTACTAGAGGAAGCCCTCAGGTCACCTTTATATTTAGTTAGTCTAGTCTTAAATATTAAATATTTTATTTTAATAGGCTTGTCTAGTATAAAATAGATATCTTCAAAGTATCTTGAATTGTTTAGCAAGTCTAAAAGATTGAAGACGTGTGCATCAAATTTGAAAATGTTTTTTTATTATAGGATGTTAGTTTATTAATTTTAAGGTACTTTCATTTTGTTTCAATTTAAATCATATTTATGTATCAAATTATTCAATGATCTCCCTGGTTTAACAAATGTTAAGGTTTCCCTTTTTTCAATCTTATAACACTTTTCTTGGTTAAATCATGTCTTTTTCAAATTCTAGGTTAGCTTGTTTGATAAACCATGATTAAATTAATAAAATCAATTGTGCTGAATTACAATAATTAAAATTATAAAAATAATTAACACATTCCAACTTTTGCCATTGTGTGAAGGTCTTGGGTTGGGCTAGCCCTAGTCACCACTCAAAAGCCATGGTAAGAAAAAAATTGAAAGAAAATTAAGATGAGGCCATTCCAGTTTCCTAAACCATATGGTGTAAGGCATTGGTAAAAGCTAGGTAGCATTCAAACCAAGTATATTTATGTGTTGCGTCAGATCCGCATAGACCTACCTGTACGTTACGAGTAAGCCGAAGTGATGAAGTTCTATGTGCACAAGTTGGGAGCCAACCCTAGTTAGGTATGAATGTTAGTACTATCCTAATGCTTATAAAGTCCAAATTATTTTCCATCCTATTAATGTGGGACTAATCTCTTGTGCTTGTGTGCATCCAAAATCAGGAGCATTTAGCATTATCTCAACGTGCATTTTCTCTGTAGCAGCATGCTGGAGCTTTCTTTTTCTTTATTAATCGATGATGTTCCACCATCCCATCATCTATTTGATCTCTTAGATCTAACAGTAATTATTAATTCTATTGATTTTATATGATTTATTCCTTGTTCTGATGGCTGAAGATTCATCTTAACTTATCGGATGACACGAACTCTTTCCGTCTTATCCTTAAATCATGTGGCTCTTAATTATCCTGTTTGAATCCAATAGTTGAGATAAACTCCAACTTTATGGCTGTTGGATCGAATGATCCAGATCCCATCCATCGTGATTTGATGGCCTATATTGAATCCCTTTTGATCAGACTATGTGCAATTCATCCCTTTATTCGACATTAGATTTGATGGTTTTCATTGCCTTTGATTGGATCCAATGGCCCTAGTTTGCCAAATGGCTAACTATTAAGCCATTGCAATAGTCGATTGAAAAAATTATTTTAACTTATTTATAAGAGCCTTTAAAACTGTTTTGCTCCAGCATTTCACATTGCTTCTCTACACTTTCTAACGACTATAGTCAATTCTTTTAATAAATACCTAACTATTACATATTTAATGACTAATTAACATGAAACAATCTTTGAGATCTCAATAAAATACTATTAAATATTCTACTAGTGTAATATTGACAACAACTATGGCGTCTCTTTCTCAAATAATCAAATTTTTTTAGCTAAGCCTTACACATATAGACTTTAAAATTTTTAGGTATATTCTTAAACTTATGCTAGTTTTCTCTAGAAAAGATTTCATAAAAACTTGTTCAACTATTAATTTAAGCAATTATTGTCCATGGATAAACCAATTGAAACTTTGTCTATCAAGTGTGATAAATTGTTATGAAAAATATTTTGACTTTTAAAAAAGTAATTTTAGAAAATATTTTAAATAAAAAATTTTAGTTTGTATATTAACTCAAATAAATCATTATTAAACATTTTTTGTCCATTTAATTTTTTTTTAAAACATATTAAAAGCATTTTCATTTTGAAATAAAATGTGAAAAGAAAATTTGCAAATAACAAAAAAGTACAAAAATCTTTTGTGATTCAATTCAAATTCAAGCCTATAGCCTCCATAAAAAAGGTAGAAAAAACAAAAAATAATTAGTATAAAACATAAAGAAAAAAAGGCAACACTAAAAAAAATGAAATTAAGTAAATGGGCTATGACAATCACTCAATAAAATGAAACTTGTAGAAAAAGAAAATTTAAAACAAGAGTTTTGAATTTGATGGATATAATATTCTTATGCTTAATGTAATGTATGACAAAGCACAAATGTTTCTTTATCTTTTACTTGAATGAAAAAAAAGGAGAGTGAGAGGTCGAAGAATTACAGGCACAACAAATGGAAACAATAATTAGCATAAGCTCTTAAGACTCAAATTTTTTAGCTTTAAATTTTCTTGTTCCTTCACCAATTTTTTATTTTAAAAAAATCTATTATTTATAAAAATATTTCAATGGTTATTAGAAGTTATAGAACATCCCAATTAGTGACTATGGGTAGAATGACTTGAATTCAATGACTATTTAAAAATAACCGTTTACAACAAATACTGGGTTGGGTTGCTCAGTGATAGTCATAAAATAACCATTGCAATCCATCAATCATCATTAGGTTTAGGACTAGGTAAATGATAGCCACCCAGTTGATTTTATTGTTGAATATTAAATCTCAAATTTATGTGATTGAATCAAGGTAAATGATAAATACATAATTGATTTTATTTTGGACCATTATATGATAAAAATGAATAATTAGATAACTAGATTTAACTCTACACATTTAAGAAAGGAAGACGAATCTTCGACCATTAGATCATGGAAATTGCAAGACCAGATGACCTGACTTAAATCTATACATTTTTTAAAAGATGATGAATATTTGAACATTTCATTAAGATTGGTATGGGTTCAAACAGTTGGTTTTAGATCTGTGTGTTTTAAAAAAGAAAATGAATTTTAGATTTTCGATTTGACAATAAAATTGAATAGTGCACATTTTCTTCCAAATTTTTAAAGTGATATATAGAAAATGAATTTGTAATTTTTGTCCCACATTATTTATCTACATGTGAGGTAGTTGTATGAAGGATTTTCTTCCAAGTATATAGCTAGTCGAACATATAAGATTGGCTGCCCTTTTATTTGCTTTGGAGTCACCTGCTTATTAATATGCACATAACAGGTTCAAGAGCAATTCCATGGTGAGATACTATAGCATATCTCTTCAAGGGTCATGCCTTGACTCAATAATAAGTAAAGTATTTGCTTTGGTCAGTTAGAAGAACGTGTTTTTCTAAATTTACTTTTTAAAAGTATTAGAAGAAGGTTTTCAAAGAAGTGATCAAGGTAAGATGATTTTTAAAATTATGAAAGCTAAGAATATTATATTTTTTTAATGATCAATTTAAATAAATCTTTTAGTGATAAAAAAAGTTTAATTTTTTTGTTTTTAAAAAATAATTTTAATCAATTTAACTTTTTAAATAAAATAAAAGTTAAATTCCTAAAATTAAATTCATAATAAATGTCATAATGATCAGTCAGTCCAACTACGATGACCTTCATAGGGTTTGACAGTCATTATTTTATATGTTCTTCCATGAGCATAAATATTAGTTATTAAAAATATAAATATTTGCTCAATTAAATTAATTAGAAATACTTAGGTGTTATCATCAGGCAAAGTAACATAATTAGTTTTCAACTCAAAAAAAAAAACTTTGAGGGGCATGACATTTTGTGATCAATATGCATATTAAATTCAAGGCTTTGTGTTAAAATAATTACAATTCGTGATTTTTAAAGATTAAACCTATTTTTAATTTAACTTTTTGGATTTTAACTATTTATTATTATTTAGCAATTTATTCATAGCCTACTTTTATTTTAGAGATTGACATTTTTTGCTTGCATATGGATCACGCAAAACAATGCTCCTTGTCATAAGTAGGACAAATGTGAACCTATGTCATTTGTGTATTAAGTTATTTGTTTAATAATTCTTACCCAAACTATAAGGTAAAGAAATGTTCTAGATGGGAAACTACTAAACTAAGAGCATTATCTGTTAGCTCCGAAATTTGAAGTTAAGCAATTCTTAAGCAATGTTTTCAACACACTTTTACATGTCTTCAATTGTGGATTTTACAATGAATCAATTAATAGATCTGTATAGTAGACTGTCCTACATGGTGTTGAGATACATGATTTTAAACACTCAAAAAAATTAATAAACAACTTAAAGATTTTTTTTATCATAAAAATATGATGTAAGAAACATTAGTTCAACATATCTAACATAAGAAAAAAAAGTTGTCAATATTTAAAATTTGTTGTTGAATAATTACTTGAATAAGTGACATAGAAATAAAAGAAATAAATGATGATAAAGCTCTATTCGTCAAAAGTCATCTTAGCTCTCTTCATTTTTTGTATTGTGATATTAGGATCAATTATTATAAGCTTATGCACTACTTAATATTTATATGCACATTGATTGTGTAAATCATCTCTACCTCAATCTATCTTAACTTTTTTTTTTAGTTTTTTGAGTAATGTACTAATACTTGTCATGCATGACTTTGTGTACTAATTTGTTTCAACAAGACTTATAAGCATTATCTATGTCAAATTAAATCATTTTTGTAGAAGTAATGGCCATCCTTTGATTCATGGCAACATTATTTATTTAACTCTTTTGCACTAAGGTTATAAAATTTTATTGTTTTAAATAAATTAATAATTTGCATATTTTTGTTACAAATTTATTATAGTTACCATGACAAGAATATCTTCTTTGTAAATAAGACATAGATTGAAATTCTAATGTTTTAAGTGTTCCAATATCTTGATTATTTAGTGTATTTTAGTCATTTTCAAATTTTTTTTAAATGTAACATTATCTTTTTTTAACTTACAATATCATGAAATGATTTTTGATATTATGTTGTGCCAACAATTAAGTTATTTCATTATCATATTAAAGTTTATTTAATGTATTTATAATTTTTACGTTGGTAATATTTGTTTTTTTGTGTTAATTATTTACTTAAATATTGTTAATAAAAATATAAGAACTTGTTTCCTTTATCTAATTTTTGATAATACAATTAATTGAAAAGCTCATTCATTATATGTCATGTTTAACATTTGTTTTTTTTCTGAATAGTTAGTTTGTATTTGATATTTTCTTACATGGTAAAAGTCTTGGTTCTTCTTATTTAATTATTTCATTATATTTTGGCATAAATTTGTATTATTTTTGTCCATTGTTTGTCAAACTTATATTTTTTTGTTGAGTTAATCATTAATTAAAATTAATTTCTAAAATATAAGCCTTTTATGTTTTAGTGAAAATTTCATAATACTATCATTAAAGTAAAACTTATTTCATCATACATTTTTTCTTAATTGTTATCTGTCATATATAAAACAAATTGACGTTTCATTATTTTTAAATTGTTTTAAGCGATGAAATTTTAAAATGAGAAAGAGTCTTCAATCGCCTAACTTTGACACACTAAAGTTTTTAAATCCTATTATTATAGTTTTTTAAAGCACTATAGTTTTATCTAAATGATATTTTAGATATAATGTTTTCTGGCTATGTTGTGTATATAGTTTATAAGGCTAATATTTTTAAATTTTATATATTATAATTATCATTATTATTGAAATATGATGTTTTTTAATTTATTTATATTAAATTTTGGCTTATACAACAAATTTAAAATTATTTGTTTTGTTATTATTATATTTTATGTGTTTCTTATATTTTTTGTATTATTTGTCTTTGTTGCCGAATTTTGGATTTCTAAATTCTTACTATATCATTTATTAAGAAAATTAACAAGTTATTTAAAAATCATAAATGTTTGAGTTCTATAATAGTGCTTTGTAGTAATTATTTGAAAAGTTTAATGTACTATTGCGATCAGATTATAATATTTAAAAAATTTTGAATATACAGAATCAGGTTTATTGATTTATTTTTCAATTTTTTTAACTTATGGTAATTTATTTTTAGTCATTCTACTATTAGGAAAACGCTCTTTACAATGTATGACAAAATTGTTAAAACTTCAAACAATTCAAACATTAATTATTTACTTTAATTGCATACTTTTATTTAAACTAAAGCAATTTGGAATGTTTTGTCTAAATAAAATATAATATCAATTTTTTTTTGCCATTTATAAACTTATTTTAAAAAGTTGTAGGGTAGTTAAAAAAAAATCTAAACATAAAATTAAAGAAAATTCTTGAGATAAAATTTCTAACATTAAAAATAAGTATATTATTTGCTAATTAGTACAAAAGTCTATACTTTGCATAACTCTCCATTATATAGAGTATTGAAAAACAAATGAATAAAAAATTAGACTTTATTATTATTAAAATTTTAAAATTAAAGATATAATTTTTTTAAGAAAATTGAAGTATCGTAGGAAACATTGAAAATGTGATAATAAATATAAAATACTTTAAAACATATAACAATTAAAAAAATTTATTTATCAAATTCTATGGAAAAAAATAAAGATGATTATGTTCTGTGATCTAGTTAATATTCCAAAGACCTTCTTTGGTTTTTAAAAAAAAGATGGTTAATAATGCACATTATTGAAATGATCTAATCAAATAAGCATTATCATAAAAAGTACATACCTATAAAAAATATAAAATATTTTTAGATGATAAAATTAATTATAATAACAAATTACTTCAAATATTTAAAACATAAAAATTAAGTTTTTTTATAAAAAAAAACTTGAGTAACTAACAAAAAATAATGAATATTACAGTTCAAATAAAAATTAGATAAATATTTTTATTTCTTTAATGATTATAGTCTAATTTCACTACTCAACATTATTTTAGAATTGGCATGAATAGTAAGAAATATATACAACATTAAGAGAAAATGTTATCAAATATATTCATGAGCATTCCCTTTGTTTATTATCACTATATCATTTAAAGGTTATATAAGAAAATGAACACTAATTTATCCTCACAAATTTATTATTCTTTTTATTTTTTAATGTACTTTCTATTTATTAATTTACAATTTTTAATTAAATTTATATATTTATTTGTCATCGCAAAAGTTTTTACACAACTTTTATAAAAATAACATTTAGTTTTCAAATATTCACTATATAAATAATCTTTTTTCTACAAGTTTTAATTTTTAATATCTTTTATTTGTATTGTAGGTATTTTTAGCTTGGAGTAATTTATATATATTTTAATATATTAATATTTAATTATATTAATTATATTTTTTATTTTCTAATATATTTAAGGTTATTGTGTTTATATTTTAAATTTTATTACCTAATGGAATTAAAACTTTTTAGGCATGTTTTTTATTTATGAAAGATTAATTATTTTATAAATTCTTATGAAACTTTAAATTCTTTGATATTACATAATATCTAATAGTTTAATATTTACATGAAAGTAATTTTTTGTTATCAAATTTTTTAAATGCAAAAGATTTGTTACTATCATTAAAACTTTGTTTGTTGTGATCCAATATGCTGTCTTTTATTGGCAATGACATACTTGATAATGTTGCAAACTATTTTTTAAATAAAAATTATTTCATCCTAAACATTGCAATATTTCTTGATTGTTACATGCAAAAATTGACATTATGTAACATTATTAATTTTTGCATTTGAGGTGACTTGACACAACTAAGTCCAACTAGCAAGCAAATATAATAATTGTATTACATCCAACATACTTGGTCATTTGTACAAATCCATTCAAAAATGAATAACAAAGGCATCTGTGAATGTCATTTTTCTGATGTGATAGTGGGAGACATCATGTTAACACAAAGGTATCAAAAGCTTGATAAAACATAGAGCAACCATATAATATTTTTATCTAAGGTATCATATTCTGAGCATTATAATTAGATGATCAACAGCCATCAATAGCTGCGATTGTTTTCGAATCTAATGATATGAAATGGACTCCTTAAAAATTTATTAAATAAAAGTTTACTTACGTTACATTTTTTTAATATCTATTTTACTATGTTTATTTCAATAAAATAATTTATTTTTGCAATACAAAAATCTCATTTAAAAATTTATTATCATAAATCAGCTATCAATTTCATTTTTTAATATTTTAATATATAATTAAATATTTTGAATAAGTCTTTATCTTCAAATATTATTTTTTAAGGAATAATTATTTTTCTTTTAATGTTATATATTTGATTTGAAAGGTTTTTATTACACATTTTAATTTGATAGCAAAATAATGTTCTACATAAAATAAAAAAATTATGTTTTTTACTATGCATAAACTTTTGAATATTTAAAATTCTATACAAAAATATTTATATTTTAGATTTACTAATCAATATAAATGTTTTAATTTTAAGGTAGGGTAAAAACGTATTTCTCGGGGTTACAATAATAGAACATGTATTGATGTATTATTACTCATAAAATTTTAATTGTTATTATTTTTTGTTTATTTTAAAGTTTTATTATTTTCATATTTCTTAACTTGAGTTCAAATCATAACAATTGAATTGCTCTAAGAAATTATTATATTATGTTTTGCATATTGTGAACAATTATATGCAATAGTCTATTCAGTAAGATTAAATTTTATTTTATGTTTTAGTTATATTTGTATATTTACTTTGCTTGTATTGTTACATACAATATTATTTTGATGATCTTTAATGTTTTGTTTTTTGTGTTTTTGTGATGCCTTTTTGTTTATAATGAATAATTTGTAATAATTATTGGGTAAAAGTTATTACTTATGCAATAATTTTTTTTAAAAGTAAATATTCAATGATGTTGACTATTATAACTATTGTTTTGTTATAATTTTTCAAAAAAAGTTATAAATAACTAAATCATTGTGAAATTTTTTCTAAAGAACATTGTCAGTAAATTTCAAATTTTAAATGTATTGAGTTATGATCTTTATTATTTATTAATTTATCGACACCAATATTTTTGCATAGGTTGTACATTAATAAAATTAGTTTTTGACAAACTTGGAAATATATTTAAAAGTTGCAAGTAGCATAATATATTACGCTTTTAAATTATTTATTTTTGTATGAATATGTTTTGTAAGTGAACACATTTATCATTATGTAATAAAAGAATAATTATTATTAATTTGTACAATATCTTATCATAAAATTTTTTATACTGTTATATTAAACTTTTTGAAGGAAATGTTAATATTGTAAATATTATTTCACTTAGAGCATTCTCTTTTCCTTCATAGTTGTAAAACATTACTTAACTTATAAAATTTTAATTTTTAATATAAGAAACAAAACACATTTAAATTTCTCAAATTATTATTCATAAATTTTCAATAAAATATTCTTAATAAAAAATATAACGAGTGTCCAACTTAGATAAAAATTTTACACAAGTACGAATAATAAAATTTAAGTTAAATAAAAATATTATAAAATTCAATCATTATGCGTAAATGTTCTAAAGAAATTTGGATAATGCAAAAAAAATTTCGAACAAAATGTTCCATTTAGTGATCTGATAATGTTCGAAATATTTATATTTTCTATTATTCAGTTATCTTTTAGATTGGCTTCTTGATTCTTTTTTTTTTTGTTCAGTTTAGTTGTTATATTTTGACAAAAATATAATATCATAATTAAAACATCAATTTTCCAATTATTAATTAATTTTTGAAAAATATTTAAAGTTTTAACAAACGGTTTCGCAATCCATATATAATAAAACATTATTTATTTTCTTACGATACGTAGAATTTTAAAAATTATGTGTATTTGTTATTAGACTGCTTTCGAAAAATGCTGTGTATTTTTTTTAGATCATTTTTTATTTTTTGGTTTTTTTAAATTTTTTAATAACTACTTTTTTCATACTTTTTTTACATTTGAATATTTCGCTTTGCAATTGCGTTTTCCTTTTTACTTTTGTTGCATAATTGTTTTTTATTTTAAATGTTAAACTATTTGGTATTTGTTTTTAGAGAGACTTATTCTATTTTATAAGAAATACTTTTTGTGTAATGAAATACATATAATTTTAAATTTTTTATTTCAAATAATAATTTTTAAATTTTTGTTTCATTTAGAATATCTTCTTTGACATGATCTCGAATTATTTCAACAATTTTCATGTTTTATCATTGAATATTTTACTGAATATTTTTTAACGTTTAATGTCTTATAGGTCTCTACATATGCTATTTAGTTCACCATAACATTTGTGTACTATTTATATTTTACCAGAATACATCTTCTTCCAATACTTATAAATTAAGTTTTGTCAATTTTTTGATGGAGGCAAAATTTTGTTTATTTAAAAAATAATTTTCATTCTAATATTCAAAAAATTAAAAGAATTTAAAAGATTTATATTTTGTGGGGCAAATAATTCGAGCATTCAAAGTTTGTTTTATTGTTCGCCAAAAAAATATCAAAAGCATAAAATGTTTTAATGTCAAAAAAATAATCACATAAGTCTTCAAGGAGATTGATTATTGAAAACTTTATATTAAAGCAAATATAAATTAAAGGATTATAATAAAGAAATAAAATCTAATTTTATTTTAAATTTTTTAAATCAATGAAAATGAGCAAACATAAATCCATTGTATATTTTCAATCATGTAAATTATCCAATATTTGAAATAAATTTATTTTGTAACAAATAAAATAAATTTAAATAATACTCTAGCTGTTGAAAGTATAACAACAAAAACATATATTATTTCAAAATTGCAATCAACAATGCTTGGATAAATTCAAAAAAATGTTTTTTCAAAATAAAGCAATTAAAATAAAAAAAAGTAATGAATACTAAAAGTTATTTAAAATCTTGAAAGCAATATTAAATTTTTTTCATAATACAAGGTATATTAGTTAAAAAAATGAAGAATAGTTATAATAGTCACGAAATATTAAATAAGTAAATAACATAAAAAAATAAGATTAAAAGTAAGACAAATTCACTATTGCATTAGTACCTAAAAAATACTTTTACAAATAAAAAAGAAACAAAATTTTTTTAATTAAGAATAAAAATATTCTCATTAAAAGGACTTTGCCATAATGATACATTCAAATGAAGAAGTCGAAAAGCTTATTACTATGATCATAAACCTTCAAAATCTCCAACAAAACATGTTTAGTCATGAAATATTATTTACTTTTTTGTTAAAAGTCTACACCACCCTATCTACAAGTTATTTATTTTGGTTTATTGAATAATTTGATATTTTTTTTGTTATAGAACTTTTCATGCAGTCCAAAAAAAATATTTCTCTAGTAAATTCATTAAGAAAAAAGTTTTTAACATTTAAAATATTTTGTTATGTTTCTAGACATTTGTATTTTTAAATTTTTAGATTTTAATCTCTATTGTGATGTTAAGTTTTCCCAAATTTAATTACTTAGAAATGTTTTTTGTTAATGTTTTTTGTAAATACACAAAATAATTTATATAATCATTATATAAGTGTTACTAATTTTTCTTATAATTTTGTGTTATATATATGAAGATAATATAATTTTCATAACTTAATTGTTTGACATGATAACTTTTTTTGTAAAATATTTATGTTGTTTTCTATTTATAATAACTCAATTATGATTGCTATATTAATAAATGATGTATATTTCAAATCCTTATCATATTTGTTAAGAAAACAACTTTAGTTACTTTTGAATTATTAGGAAATATTTTAACTTCATGGACAAGAAAAAAAAATTACATAGTGATGTTGACCACAAAAGCTGAGTATGTAGTGACTAAAAGTTATGCTGCCTAAGTGTTATGCTTGAGATATTAATTTCAAGATTATGGTTTAGATGTCTCACATATTCCCATTAGAATTTATAATATTAGTACCTTAGCTTTAGCAAATAACCAAGTCCATTCTTACAGCAAACACAGAGTGTAAGATATAATTTATAAGAGATCAAATAGCTAATGGGTTAGAAAAATTCATATATGTTTCCATAAAAAAAAATTAGAAGATATATTTACAAAATTCCTTACAACTGACAAATTTTAAAGTATAAAATAATAATTAGATGTAATAGAATTTGTATAAATTATATCTCGCTTTTCATAATATTAAAGAGAGAAAATAACTAAATAAGTAGGAACACGTAATAAGGGGAGCATGAATTAAGTTGGTGCAAAAACTCTTCATTTTTAAGGCCACATATCATAATAATACATGTTTTTTACTTCTTATTTTCTAAATTAATATTTATGTCTTGTAATCATGAAAGGGAGAGAAAGTAATGTTACGATTTTGTTTGATGAGTTTGGTGATAAGCTTTTAACTTTTTATTCTAATAGGCTTGTTTAGTGTGAAGTAGGTTTATTTTTAATGATCAAACTTAACATCTTAGAAGATGGTGAAATATTGGTCTCCAAAATACCATAAAATTTTTAGCAAGCTTCAAAGATTAAAGACATATGTATCAACTTTAAAAAAGTTTATATCTTCTCTATAAAATAGAATATTAGCTAATTAATTATAAGATTTCATTTTAATCTCAATTTTTTTTCTAATTAAATCCATGTAGTACATTTTTGCCAAACTTCATGTCAATTTTTAAATTATCAGTAAACAAAATAACCAATTATGTTAATTTTTCTTAATTTATAAGACTTTAAGCTACACCTCAAGTTGCCAAAGTGCAAAACACTTGGGTCAAATGAAGACCAACTTTATCTGGAAACATTGACTTAAACAACCAGTTGAGAACAAGCTAGAAGATTAGCCACAGTGCAACCTAAACCAAATTAGGGTAAGATAGAGATTGAAAGGCAATGATCAGGAATTTAGTATTCAACTTTGTTTTCACCAGAACTGTAAACGTGAAATTACCTATAAAATTATGAGTTTCCTAAGTGATAAAATCCCCAGCATAAAAAGGGTATTATGAAAAGAAAAGAACTTTTCTTTTCAACATTATGGGACTAACTTATGTCTAACAACTCAATGCTAAAAATATACCTTATTTCTCACAATTCGAGCTTTGATTGGATGAAAAATGTTTCATAAATTATGAGTGCTTGATCCTAGCTCGAAATTAGATGACCAAGGTCATGTTTGACTTCAATGAAATTTTTTTATTACTTTTTCTTATGAAATCATTTATCATTGAATCGAATGACTCAGCATTCTCTATGTTTGAATAGAACTAATGAATGAATCAAATGATCCTGATCTCATTCTACTGGATTAATTGGCAAAGTTTTAATCCACCTTGATCCAACTGTGAGAACTCATCCACCATTAAAGACTTTGATCTGACAGTTTAGAACTTCTTAGATAGGTTCCAACAGCACTAGCTAGTCCCATATAATGATTAATTCACTTACCATTAATTAAGCCTTTAAATTAGTCATTTTTGAAAAACTATTCTAAGCTATTTTGAAGTAATGTTTGAAACAACTTTATCTTGACTTTTAAGTGCCTATGTTAAAATTTTTTCTATATAAATCTAGCCCTTATTCATGAAATAACTATTAAATATGTAAAAATCTTTTAGATCTTAATGTAACATTACATATTATTGTACTTAAAAACTCGTCAGAAAAACCTAACATTTTATCATCAACCCCTTTTTTTGTAATAGACAATGTCATTCTAGTTCTATTAAAATCAACATCTCTATCTACAAATATTTTCATTTTAAACTTACACATTATCATGCTAGTTTAAGAAAATAATGTTTGGCAATTAGTTTGTCACAGCTTCCAATATAAATTCAACTTATTATTCTTTCAATGCTTTAATTAGATTAAAGTTAAGATAAATAAACTCAGATAGATATATCTTAAAAATGTAATGCTTGAACGATTTATTACTATAATAAGAAGTTGAATTATGAGGGCATTATTCAGATTTTATGAGTTTTAGTTAAAGTTGACTTAGGTAGATAAATTTTAGAAACTTCTTCAATTTTATATTATTATTAAAGAAATTCAAAACTTTACATTTGAACTTATCATTGATGAAATGTGAAGTTGAAGTGTTGAATAATAGATGGATATTTTAAGTGATAGAACTTACATGAACAAAATGTCAAGCACTTTGCAAAACTAAGTTCTTCCAAAGTATAATATTAATGTAGCCATATAAATCCATCACATAAATATTATGTATGCAATTTTCACATTTAATAGCAATAGATTTGTTTGAGTCTATTTAACATGAATGGCTTCATCAATGTTCATTGAAATGGGTCTAAGAAGCTAATATGATTAATATTTATAAATTTTGTTACGATAATCTCAAGTAAACAATAATGTTCTCAATAAAAAAAATATTGCTTCTAAAAATAAATTAATGTTCAACATATTAAGACATTGCACATAATAATCAAATGGATTTTGATTGTGGAATAAGAAATTTAATGCATAAATATGAGACGTGAATCATTTTATGGTTTCAATAAAATAAAAGCCTATCTAACTAAGTCATAATTTGAGATGCTCATGTTTAGAACATTGATAGCAATGGTTCACATCTTTCAAGACAGATGTTTTTATAAAACAACACTAAAATAGACAATTGTTTTGAAATTTAATTTGTCATAAAATAGAACTTAATTTTCCAAAAAATATATCTAATGTACCTTTAGTGGGCTACAAAGGGTATAAGAACAGTATCTAAATATAGTAAAATTTTATTGACAATTTTTTTGAAAACTTGCTTTCAAAATAAGTTAAAAATTGTTGAAAAAGGGATTTGACCCTTCGTAATATTGTTCAATTTGAACTTTAATATAAGTAGTTAAGATGCAATTACTTTGCTATGTTGATGATTAGTTTTGAGGTAAACGAGGCAAATCACTCGAAACTTTTACTTTTATGGGAGCTACTTGGCAAATATAAAGCATAACAATGTTGAAATATATGTGATAATAAGCTCATAAGTGGAGTTATTGAAATACTATTGCTCAAGAATAATTTCAAATAAATAAAACAACAAATGTGTTAACACCATCCTTTGATAGAATATGAGAAGCCATAATGTGGGTTGTACAAAAATGTTAAAAATGATGGAAGAAAATCAAAATGTAGCAATGCAACAAGTCATGGTTTTGAATCATAATGGTTTTTTGAATAACTAAAAATAAACCTTGATAAAAAACAATTAACCTTTCGATAAGATTTTTAATGATATCTTTATCCACTAGCTATGTAATATGAAGTTAGTTCTTTTACATAATTCGAAGATCAATGCTAAACTTTATGAAGGTTTACTTAAAGCACCATACTACATAACAGAGTGTCTCTTAATAGTGTTGATTGATATAAAATAACTTAAATTATGAAAATAATAGAGTTGAACTTTTGAATTTTATTTATTTTTAGTTAGTTTATTATATTTTACATTTAAATGTTGCTTTTAATGTTTCATATAAGTTCCTCATGATATCATCAACCTTTCTGACTTGCTGTGTGATTTTTGCATCTTTTTAGTAAGAGTGGTAGCTTGGTCAACTTTTCATTGGAATTCATGTTTAAGATTAGAATCTATTTAAAGACTTTTGTTGGAATAATTAGAAAGATATGTTTTAATATAAGCATTATATTTCTAGAAATAATGTTTTCTTTTTCTAAAAGTGTACACAACCTTAGTTTTCAATCTAGCTAATTTATGTGATTATCTAATATCGAAATTATTATTTGAATTTATATCCACCGTTGTTAACATCCTTTTCATCATTACCTTCTATCTTAAATCCTACAATAGGAGTTCTATCTACCTACCCAACATTAATAATGTTTAGCCATGTCATAAGTCCATTGAGCCTTAAAACTCAAAATTCATTAGCCATTATATTAATTTTAGCTAATCCACTAGAAAAAATGGTTCAAGTTAAGTACAATAATAATACCCATTATGACTATGGCGCTACTAAGAGTGAACAAAAGGTTGGCCTTAAGCATACATTAAATATAGCAATCCTTCAACTAAGAGACATGGATTTAGTAGCTCAAGTTGCATCTTTATTCATCATGTTTTGTATAATACACCTTTATTCTTCATGTTTTCGATTTCTAGTTAAACTGGATAACCCATGATAAAGCATAAATTAGCTTTCTCTCATTTTTAATTAGCTAGAAATCATTTTCATTCATATATTTGGCATTCTCTAAAAGAGTTCAAATAATATTTGGCATAATTCATGTTGTTTTACACATCTAATAAATGTGTTACACATTGCCTTATAAGGTATTCAGTTTTGCTACAAATTATCTAGTAGAACATGTGAAATAGAAGTTATTGATGCCACCAACAAAAATGGTGAGAGCTCAATTATGATTATAGAAGTGGGTAAGTTCATGTGTGTGTGACTGAAATGTTGAGACAAAATTTATTGTTACACTCTTTTTGATTTTTGTATATCTGATATGCATGTTCATATCATTGGAAATGTTTGTTTATTGAAAGAAGCCAATCATATTAGTCCAATGCAAATAAACATTGAGTCTATTTAATGTATGAGTTGAGATGCTTTTCTTATTCTCATATTTTAATGTTCTTTTTATCTATTCTACTTCATAAATTTCCACTATAAAACAACATCGTAAGATAAATAGTATTAGTGATAACCAAGTGTAAATTATTGATAATATAATTGACATAGATCGTATTAGTCGCTTGTCTGCAATTCATTTTAAGCTTCAAACTTGTCTGAGCTTCCACATATAGTATGTTATCACTATAGCCAATTTTTTCTTACATAATGTTATACTTTGAAGTACTACTATATCCTAATAAATCTATATTTTGACAATAGTTTCTTTGTTGCATAGATTCTTGATCCAGTAGTTGTTGAATTTATTTTGAGAACATCATACACTTAGAAGAATAGTGCTCACCAACCAGTGCTATTCAGCTATTTTTATGTTATCATTTTCAATGCGCATGCATAGTAACTCTGAAAAGTAGAAAAACATATTTTATGAAAACAATATTAGTATTATACAAAAAAAAAGAAGCCTTGAATATCTTAATTGTACCCCCATGTAATATGAAAAATATTCCATGTTTTAAATGTCATTTCCTTTATGATGGACAAATGTATCGATGCTATAATTTCTTTAAATTAATAAAATCTGTGTTTACGTAGAATTGATGATTCATCCCTATATTAGTTGATTTTTTTATTGTAGTTTTTTTAGCAAGAGATGTAAACATTATTGTTTTCTTTGTATATTAAGGTCCACTATATGTTTAGCAAACTAGTTTTCATACAGGCATCATGCGATTTGCTAACTCCTATTGAATATTTTCTTAATCTTGAAATAGATTCCACAGCACACTACAATCTATTAAACTATATAAATTGCTAACTAGCAATATCTTGCATAATTGAAGATCCCTATGTATGGCAACTACCTTTACTTTAGAAGTTTTCTGTTTTATTTAAACACTAAAAAATGTAAAAACATTTCTTCTAAATTATTTTTAATAGAGGGAACCAACTAATCACTTCCATAATTTTTTCCTAAGTTCTTTCCAATTAATGTATGATCCCCAAAATCATTGTTTTGACATCTTCCTACAAAGTTTTAATGATTAGAAAAAAAAGCTCATTATGAAACAACAATTCTCTTTACTTTTAATTTTATCAATCAAATTTTGGAAGTAAGCAACTTCCTTCTAACTTAAATATAGTGTGTAGCACAACTAAGCAAAAGGAAGATTTATTTAGTGCAACCCTAACCCCTTGCAAATTTTATTTACCTACCACATACTCTTTTTTTTTCACAGATGTTCTTACTTTTAATTTTTATATTTAAGAAGTTCGTAGAGTGTTGGAAGAGATCTGCAAACTTAGTAATACTAACAATAGTTTTCAGATGTCCTCGAGTAATGATAATTATGTTGTTTCCGTAAGCTAGGAGAGTGATAGAAATAGATGATCTATGTTGCCCATTTAATATTATTCTTTTTTAAGCAAAACAATTGTTAGTAATTCTTTTGAAGAACTCTATGAAAGCGATGAAAAGAAATGAAGATGGAAGATCACTTTGATTAAGTCCAATTGAAGGTTGAAAAACAATTCTTGGTGATCCCCTAATGGTTCTTAATATCCATTGAAAAGGTAATTGGTGAGCACCTTAATAAGCTTCTTATTAAGATTGCACTCAAAGAGTGTGTAACAAAGAATTTTTCATGATACGTTGTAAGTCACATTCCTAAAATCTAGCTTAACAAAAAAATACCACATTATTTTTATTGTTTATAAAATATTGTAATGATTGAAATAGTAATATGTTCTATACAATATCTCTACATTTATAAACTCAGTTTGCTTTAAAGAAATCTATCTATCAAAAATTTGTTATGATTAATAAAAAATGAGCTTTGTGAATGTTATTTTGACAATGCTTTGAAGAATATTTTGTTTAAATTCCTATAAAAGTTTACTATCTACACTCAATAAAAAATTTGATATTAAATCAAAATTATTAGTAAAGAATTGTCTATTAAAATGACATGGGCCAAAAGTGCTATCCAAATTGATATTAAAAGTATTCTTTTTATTTCCTCCTTGGTGTTGCATTATTTTATTATTTGTAAGCATTTGTTTATAACGAAAGGATAGAGTTAAACATATTTTCACTTTCAATTACTTAAGAAGACCTAATAAGATTTCGAAAGTGATTGATTATAATTGTCATTATTTTGTCTTCATTGTTTGGTTCTCGACATCATCACTATAATATAGAAGAATATTAGATTTCTTTCTCCTTCTGTTAGCCATCTAATTCCTTCTTTCAATTTCCAATAAAATTTCACTCTTTCAAGATCTTATGAATAATAAGAATTGACAAGATACAATACTTTCTACTAATCCCTCTTTGGTTTTCAATGAAAAATTACTTTTTTGTGATTCACCTCTTCCACATCCAATTTAGTAAGATCAAAGATTTTACAAATGTTCATTTTTTCTAACCTTTAAGACACATTTTATGTGCATTTATTTTAAAGCTATGGCCTTCTTCCCATAATAAGCTCCTTATAGACGCCATGCTTTTATCATAGCGGAATGTGTAGCTTGTCTCAGAAACAAAGGCTTGATGCTTGATATTGATATGGATAAACTACTTCTCATGAATGTCAACATTATAGTTGAAATCATTCCAAAGAATCTATATTTAGCTTGATATATTGCAACAATAATGCTAAAAATTTAGTTTAATATCAAATTTTTACATCTATCCATAGAAGGCAAGTTTCAAAATATTTGAAAATAAGAAATTATTCAGCAAGACCAATATTATCTACAATTTGGATAGTTGAAAGAATCCTCTAGTGCTTTTTAGGTTAATTAGTTTTTCCTGAATCTTTTACAATTTGTTTTTCATCATTTAATGTTTCATTGGATTAAACTCCTCCATAGTTTGATTTTCAAAAATAGAGCTGATAGATTTCCATAAAGTTCTTCAGTAAAAATTTTAAGATCGAGATTATTATATTAGTTCTAAATTTTATCCTATCAATTTTTTGAATTAAAAACTTAATCATTATCCTTCTCATATTTTAGAATTTTTTAAGAAACTATAGTCATCCAATAATTAACTTGCTAGATAATTGCACTACCTTGTATTTATCATTCGCCTTTCATTAGCATTAGAGATGTGCTTAATTGTTCTTATTTTTGTTAAGACTTATGCTTGAACATCCATAATGGATTTTTTTGCCAAAGAGTTAACAAAATAAGTCGGAATTTTTGTTGTTTTAGTCTTTTCCTATTGCAGGTTTTTTTTATTGACATGTTTATTGATATTGTGTCCATTAATTACATGATCCTATACCTCGATATAAAAAACCTAATGATCCTAAAGTTATCAAATTACTTTTATTATTTACCTTGAGCTAGCTGATGTCTATGTTTGTAGCATCCTGCGTCAAATTTAGGTAAGTTATCATACTAGATTTTCGAACAAAAGCTATTGCTTAAAACAACTTTAATCGAAATTCTAATTTTGTTTTGCAACTCGTTTCCTAACTCCACATTAGTACATAGTCAAGAAATTTTAGGATGTATGAGATTTAACGTAGAAACAACTACCTTTAAAGGACTTAGTCAGTGATGTTATTAAGTGAAGTAGTAAGACAATGAATTGGTAAGTGTTTTGTTATTTTCCAACCCAAGATATTGATTGAAATTCAATTGAAAGAAAGGGTAAAAGCCATACAAAAATGAGATAAACTATTAACAGTCTTACAACGTTCACTCAGATTTACATTTGAATAGCTTGTGTGTATGAAGAAATCAGTTAAATGACATTTACAAAACTTTTCTTCAATTTAATATGTGCCTTTAACAACATAACTAAGTGAATAAATTTTTCTTTGATATCAACATTTTCTTTTATTAATTGAATATTCATTCAATTAAAAACGATAATAAAAGAATTACTTACAAATAATTTTTTTAACATAGAACACGTTTGTTTTGTATGCCATTTAAAAAATAGATATGTGACTATTTAGCCTTTTAGAGTGATTCATTACTTCAAAAATTTCATACCTGTTGTACACTAGATGTGTGACTATTCATGCTTGTTGCTTTTCATTTTTAAATTAGAATAATATTGATTATATTCGTACGTAGATTTTCTAATTAATTGACACATTTACATAAATTATCATCACATTCAACAAGTGAGATATCATCAAGATAGCAATCAAACTTTCCACCTATGCTTGACAAACTTAGTGAGAGAATGCACGATGTTACTTTCCTTTCTATTTCATTTGCTTCTAGTTCTCTTTCTAGTATTAAACAATGATTTGAGATAATTTAACTTCAAATAACAAAACTAAATCTTGCATTCCTTCATAACAAGAAGAAAAGTTGTAGACTTGCATGCTAATGTTGTGATACAAAGAAAAGTGTAAACATCTATGTCCTCTTACTTAAAATTGAACTATTGTACATGAGCTATGACCCTTTTCATTAGGAATAATGCCAGAATAGAAAAAGAAATTTGACAAAGTTTAGTTTACATTTCAAAATAAAATTTAAAAGCATTTTTCCATAGTGCATAATTTTTCAAAAGAAATAAAGGAGGATAATAAAAAAAGTTAATACATATTGAAAACAATTGATTATAAAAATGTAAGACAATGACCTTGTATTAAAAACTTTTACATTTTGCACAACTTGTATGAAAATAGTTGAAATGACTACACTATCTATAAAAGCAAGGAATTTTTGCCTTTTTATTTATCAACATAAATGAGTTTTCCTATCTAATAAGTAAAAGAGTATTATTGAATAAGCAATAATTAAAACAAACAAATAAATAAATAAATAACATAATGATTCAAATAGTTCTTTCACAAACACAAACCCTTCATTAAACCACAGTCAATCTAGCCAAGCATCTACTAATCTAGCATCATTTTCCTTATAGTCGGCAAACTAGAAATCCTTGCAACAACTTCGTCAATCATTGATTCACCACTGGACCTTGAGCTTGCAATAATTAGTCAGCATTGATCATAACACAACAAAAAATTATAGTGGTTGAAAGAAAAGAATTTATAACACAGAAAAAGTTTTACATCATTTACCTTAATCCTTTTTTGAAAAAAGTGACATAATATCTAAAAGTTTGATGAAGATTTTATTATGCTTAGAATAAAATAAATGACGATAATAGAATGAAATCTGTTCATCCACCTATTCTAAGATAAAAAATATTCTTACTTATATTCTTGATGAATCACAAATTTTTAAAGGTATGTCAAATAGTGTAATTTTTCTTTCCTAAAGTAATTAAACTAGACATTATGAATTTACTAATTGTCTATAAACCTACATTCAATAGATCATTCAAGGACAATAGGTAAATAGAGCTTATTGCCTTAAAAGACTAGCTATCCGACCTTTATGTGTTTGTAGCATAAGTTTATCATACAAGTATGTGTTAAATGAATAGACAATATAATGAATAGCTTTATTACATTTTTTCAAGTTTTGAATTTTTGCACAAAATGATCATTCAAATTGAACTAGCATGATAAATTTATTACATTGACTTAAGGTGATCGTATAATTATAAAAAGGGGGTCACTAATGTAGAATTATTATTTTCATAATATCTAGACCTCTTTGGATTTTTTTATGCCATATATGAAAAAGTGTTTTTATAAATGTTATATGAAGAAGAACTCAACTCTTTGAAAATTAAAAAAATATGACAAGATAGATAACATGTAAAACAATATTCACACTTTAGATTTCTATCTTAAATGATAATCATATGTATATAACATGAGAATTTCTATATCTGATCTATCCAGAGTTCTAATTTTTACTAATAAAATAATACAAAAACAAGACCATACATGTGCAACATTTAGTCACCATATTAGATGGTCATGAACCACAGAAACATTTATGCTTATTTTAAACTTGTTTACTTAATTTATACCACATATTTTGAATCTACGATGTTTTCTATTGAATAGTTTTTGTTCTAGTGCTAAACATGTCAAATAGAACACAAGAAGAATGACTTAATTGGAATGTGATTCATTTTTTTAAAATAAGTATAACTTATCTATAAAAGGAATGGTTCCATTGTTCCACCAATCAAAATATAGTGAACATATGATCTTGAAATTTTTTAGAAACGACATTTGAAGTAAACGAACTTGATTCAGGATCAGAAAGTTACTCAAGCCATTAAGCAGAGCCATCAAACTTCAATCCGACTTAAGGTTTATGTTTACCTTGTTCCATCGCTATTTTTCATTTTCATTTGTCATTAAAACATATTCACCCACAACAAATGAATACTATATATTATCTTTATAGAGTTATCCCAAATATTTTTTTTTGGCTTACTTTACAAAAATAGGATTTAAAAATTGAAGTGCAAATGTCTCCCTATCTTTTTCTATTTTTTTATTCAATTTTTGTATTCATGAATTTTTTATTTAATTCTTAACGTTTAACGTTTTTTATTTTAAGTATTTTTAATATAAAATATCATTAATTATTTGCTAACATAATATTTTGTGTCTACTAAAAGAAAAATAAATTTTCTTTTGATATCTAAATTTTTTTATTTTCATTGGATTTAATTTTTTTTTTTTTTAACTTGTCATTGGTAATAAAATTAGAATATCTTTTAAATAGCATATGCAGATAGTTTTTAACATTTTTAGTGTTGAACTACAATATTGCATGTTTATATGTTAAAATTCATAATAATTTCTATTTATTAAATTTAATTTATTTGGTTTATTTATATAGCGAATGTACATGCTAATGTAATTTCAAGGTGTTCAAATCTTTTGTTCAATGAATTTTCTTTATTTTTCAAAATTAAATTACCGTATTTTTGTTGAGTTACTTATTTCTTAAAATAATATAATTTTAATTTAAAAATTTAATTCTTTTATATTTGTTATAATAACAAAACTCTTTTGTTGATGAATAATTTAGAATATTCTCTCATAAATAATTAAATAAATAAATTTTCATGTCCTTTATGTACCCTTTACGCAATTTATTTCTTATAACTTGGTAGATTTTAATCCACTATTGATTTGAATGGCATGTTTTATCTAATTCATTAAAATTTTGCATTTGTATTTTAAACTTTTGTTTTCTTTTCTTAGTATTTACATCATTTATTTATATCAGAAAAGAAACCAACTTCTAATTAGATAATCTATTAATTAATATATTACATTTTTTTTAAGTAAACTTTTACCAAATAGTTTATTTGTATATCACGTAAATTATTTTGAATTTTTGAAAATATTTTGACTTCGTTTACATAAACATTTCATGCTTTAAAATAACAAATTTTCTTTTTTTTTTATTTTCACATAACAACTTTTTTCTTTGGACATTTGTTAAGATTTATGTATTATGAATGTTGTTTCATAAATCTATGCACACATTATGTTTTTTAGTTATTTCCTTATTTTCACTTTTTTCTACTTCTTCACTTTCTAAATTTCTTGATTCAAAACATGAGCTTTATTTTTCTTATATTATTAGTGAAACTTTTTGCTCAAATACTACATAGATATTTCGATTACCTTTAAATCTTTAATATTAAATGTATATATTTTTCATATTTTTAATGTTTATTTTTTAAATTTTGTATTAAAGATAAATTTTGGTGCATAGTTTCTTAAGATTTTGAAATGTTAACTTTCTTAACAATATTAATTACATTTAATATTTCCTTTCAAAAAATTAACATTTTTAAATATTGTATTACTAAAGAAAGTTTCTTTCATATTAAAAATATATTTAGTTAATATATCATAAATATTTATTATGATAAATTCTTTTTAATTTTTTTAATTTTATAACTATAATAAAGTTTTTATTATTCTTATGTTAAAAAAAAAATTTTGATGACTTACTTTCACATTCACTAAGATATATCTGATGAGTTATCTTTTTAAACATTTTTTATTATTTTTTTATTTTTTAAGATATATATGACTTTATTATTATTCATTTACATTTTTTTCGTATTTTATATTTATTCTAGAACACTTTTTTATCGTTTTATTGGTAACATTTAATTTTCTTAATTTCTAAAGTTTTCTTTTCTTTGTATTACATATATCACATTTCATTTACTACAAATTATTGTCATTTTTTTTATGATAATTTTTTGTGATTGTTATTTTATTCTATGTATTATATATAATATATTATTATTTTATTATTATGGGGCTTTTTATTTTAGTTTAAAAGTTTTCTTTGATTTCCATATTGTAATTTTGTTTTTCAAATAGCATTTGCACATAGCCTTTCTCAACTTGTTTATTTTTCCTTTTCCTCATTAAAAAGGTTTTTTTTTTCTATTATATAAATTATTGTTTTTGGATATTTTGAGAAAAATATTTTTTATTGATATAATGTAGATAAAATCGAGAGTTTTAATAAAATATGAAATATATGTAAAATATTATCAACCTTTAAAATTTGAATTTTTTATTTTAAAATAGTTTGGGTACTTGATATTAGCAAACTACGAGTAATGTTTTATGTTTTCATGCAGCCAAAACACTTACAATCTAAATTTCGTTCACATTAATAATTTCATTTGATATATTTTACTGCTTATTTTCCATCTTTAAAAATATTTACGTTGCTTATATTTTACAAAAAAATCATTTTTATCACATTTGATTTTTTATTAAATATTTTAAATTAGTTAATAAATAATTAATTCTATTTTTTATTTTCTTTAATAATTTATTTTTGTGATTATTATTTCCAATCAATTTCTTTCTCATACTTATTTATTAAACAAAAAAATTAGTACAACAATATTTAAATTTTTTGGCGATAATTGTTTATGTTTGCAAGTAACATTAAACATTGCATGCTAATATTTTTTAAGAAACAATTTTCTTGAATGTGATGTGCGTTTAAAATTTTTTATTTCCAATACCTTTGTGCATTTTATCTATTATTATAATAAACATATTAATTTATTTATTTATTAAACATTGAATATAAAGAATTTTTTTTAGTTTATATGCTAAACTAATTTGTTATCCATTAAATATTTAATAGGGATAATAATTTTCTATCGTTTCATGTACAAAACATTTTAGTTTTTCAATAAAATATTTTTGCCGTTATACTCTGGTAAATGTTTCGCAAAACAAATTTGTTATCATAATTTTTTTATTTTGAAACAAATTTTTCATGATTAAATTACACGCAAAGTCTTCTTTTGAAATTGTATATTATTATTGTGATGATTTTAATTATTTTATGCATGTAATTTTTTTTTTTTTGAAGAAGATATAATATCTATTATATCAAGGCCAAGGCTAAGCCCAAATTACGAAAGGATCCTCAAGGGGAATCGAAAGTGAAATCAGATAACATGAGGTTGAGCAGGGGCTTAGAAATGGGATCCTCGGGGCCCTAGATGCATGCAAATTTTTTGAGATATTAAAAATTCATGTTTATAATTAATTATTTTGAGCATAATTAATTAAAAATTCATGTTTATAATTATGTTTATAATTAACTCATGTTTATAATTAATTATGTTATATATCTTTTATTATGATGATAACAAAATCAAGTTGAGTATTTACTAATATTATTTTGTGCATAATATTATAGTTGTTAAACTTCAAGATGTATTTAGTATTTTTAGTTTTCGGTCAATTGGCTTTAAAATTTATTATAAAATTTTTAAAAATATAAAAAAGATTTTCTTAAATCTTTTAAATGCTATTGTCTTCTAAATCATTGCAATACAAAAATTATTAAAGAAAAAAATTAATTTTATTTATTTTAGATTGTAAAAAAATTATATCATAAAATTCACTCTTGTTGACTTTCTCCCAATATTTTACTAAAATTTTTTTTATTTATTTTTCAACACTATTGCATTAATCAAGGCTGTGTTATGTAATGAAAACATTGATCTAGAGTGAAAAAGTAGATTTCGCCCAAGTTGTTGTATTAATTATTTTTAGAAGACTTAACGTAAATATATACAATCCTTGTTTACCCAACGGTTTAACACACATATATATATATATATATATATATATATATATATATATTAAAGTTTTTGGAAGCGTTTTTTTTTCAGTTAAAGCTTTTTTTCATTTCATTGTTTTTTCAAAATCTTTAAAAATTGAAAACAATTTTTAGATTTGATCATTATTGCAAAAAAAATTTATGTTTTCTTAATTTGAAGAAATTTGTTTTTATTGGTAAAGATTTTAAACTTTTCTATGTTGAGTTATAATTTACTACATATTATATATCTCAAACCACAACTGAAAAAATTTTAGATTCATTTTTCTATAAATCTTGTTAAATACTATTTATTTTTTTATCATAGGTATTCATTACTGTTGCAAAGTTTTTTTTTCATGAAATTGTTTCTATTATTTCACTTTTATTGATGATATTTTATTTAAATTTAATGTAAATCATTCTTGATATAATAAATGTTAGATAATCTTATTAGCTTTTTACAATATTTTAATTTTTTAGACATGTACTTGTATTAAGATATGTTTTTCGATCAATGCCTTCTATATTTATTGTTGAACAATCTTTTGTTTGTAAATGTGATTTTAAATGTTGTACTATTGAGTTCTTTATTTTATCATGTAATATAATATCTTTTTTTATTTTTAATTTTATGTTAATGACTTTTGTTCACTTTATTTTACATTTGCTTAGTTCTATGTTGTAAATTTATTACATATAAATTTCCAAAATATCATCTATTTAATTTATATCGATATAGCTAAGTATTTCAAGTCACTCAATATATTAATTATTTTTATTTAAAAGTTTCTATGGTGTTTCATTTATTTTAAATATTTGCATTTATGTAACACACATGTTTAGAAAACATTAAAATTTTGTATTTTAATCAAAATTTTTCTTGTTATATATTATTATGTCTTTTTTACTATATCATGTTTGACATGTATGTAGTAACCACATAATGGTTCAATAATTTGAAATTATAATTTTATAATGCATTTTTTATTTTTTTTATTTAGATTTTTATTTATGTAGGATTATTTAGATAATAAGTAAAAATGAATCTAATGAAAATATTATCACTTCAATTAGTAAAAACTTGTTGATAACTTAATGAAAAAAATAGTAAGAATGTTATTACAAAATGCTAGGTAAAAATATTAAATTGATATACAGATGACTTGCCCAAGAAGTTGTTTAAATTATTTTTGTCAAACTTTTCTTTTGTGATTGTTATACTCTCATCAAATATTCAATAATCATGAAATCTATATTTAAAAGTTTCAAAGAGGATACATACTAACAAAAATATGTATGTCACAATAAAGATAAGGTGCTTTAAATTGCATGACAATGTTATTGACATTTATTTTATGGTAATGCATATATTTTATTAAGTATGGTAATGGCTTATTATGTAATATAAACTAAAAATTAATTTTTTTTTCATTTATAGATGTCACGAATTTTCTTATTAATTAGTTATGATAGCACACTTTACTTTTTAGTAACATTTTATGCATCATGTATGAACATGACAAAACTCAAATGAAATAGTTAGATTTGTTAAATACATCGATAATAATTAATTTATAGCAATATTGATTTGATTAATGTATTCAAATTTAAATCAATTAAAAAATGTAAAAGCGAGTTATTATGGCGGCAATAAAGCATGAACATTATTTTTTCTATAATGAAAATATAATTAAAAGTCTGAAATATTAGGAATATGTCTGTCATCTTTTTAATGCAAGTTATTTTACAGCTTTGATTCTTTAAAAATTTAGTTCAAAGATGTTATTTCATGAAAGTTTTCACCAAAACATAAAATTAGAAAAATTAAGAAAGTAAATAAATTAAATATTATGAAGTCTGAAAATGATTTAAATCAATGTGTAATTGTTATAGTGTTTTATTTAAAAACTATTATGTTTAGCAATAACATTTAACAGTAGACAATTTTATGATTCAAAGAAAATTCGATACTGACTGATATGCTACAAATTTTAAACATTTAATTATTTTTTATTTTTCTAGAAATATTTTCTTTTTTCAAATATTTATACATTCTTAAGTATGTTTCTACTTTTCTAGTTTTTGTTTTTATCATAACTTTTTAAAATATACTAAATAAGTTTCATTATTATAATTGTATCATTATTTTTTAAATATTTGTAATATTCATAATTGCAATAAAAAAATACATTTACAATAGAATATCTAAAAACTTCTCACTAGCATTTTTCTTTTTATATTTACATATTTTTATAATCTTACATTTACCTTAGTTTAATTTGCAAAAACTTATTTATACTTTGTCATGTGCATAGTCCTTATATTTAATGAAAATCTACATTTTCGACCTTTACTTTACTACAATCTTTAATTTTTTATGTTTTACTTCTATTAACGTTTCTTGTTTTCACTACATCATTCACAACATTTATTTGATAAAACATTATAATATTTCTTAAACAAACATTTTAAAATTTAAAACATTTCAAATTTTTATTTGTTCTTCTTTGTGTAATATTTTAGGTGTCTATAAAAATATTATAAACACTTATGCTATTGTGAAAATATTATTTGAAATTTTTAATATATAATTTTTTTTTTTAAATTTGTTCATAGAATATTTTTCTCTCAACATAACTATATTTGAGCATTAAAAAAGTGTAATATTTTCTATTTTTTTTAAGTTTTCCTAAAATATTTATATTTTAATTAATCTATTTGCCAATATTATAATGTTGACTAAAATCTAAATTGAGATATTTCAAAACCATTTTTAGTATGCCACCTATAGTTTTATAATATAATTTTCTCTTTTTACTAGTTGTTCAATTTTATTCTATTTTGAGTTTTTATTTAATTTAAAAAATTAATATTTAATAAGTTAAGTTTACAAATGTGTTACTAAAGTCCTCAATGATCTTAGTTTAAATTGGTTAAAAATATCTATTAATAAATAAAAATAACAAATACATTATAAGAATAAAACATTACTAAAATGCAAGTACTTATATGCTATAACATACTTAAAGAATTTTAATTTTTTAACAAAGCATGATTATCAAAAGAATTCTTTTACAAGAAAAAAATTATCTCGTCAAAACAAGTGACAAATATGAAATTATAAATAAAGGAAAGGTAGTTCTTAATAAGTAAAATGACATAACAAAAATAAAACTTGTAAGATAACCATGCATACAAACAATCAAATTAGACCAAACATTAATCCTATATGAATGATGCTAAATACAATTAATAATCAAAACTTGACACCTATCATAATATCAAACAAAAAAATGAAATAGATATGAAAAATGACCATCTACTACTTACATAAGCCATCCCTACATCCATCATATGTATCATGAGAAACAAGGCAATAAACTATTTTTCAGGAATGGGGTTGCTATATATTATATAATGAAAAAGTACAACCCAAAGTGGCCTCATACGACGTAGCACAGTTAAGATTCCTTCAACATACATAAAGGTTTACGAGATATACTGCCAGAAGCACATCTGAAAATTGTATTATAATCTGTAACAAAATACCTCAATAGGTTACAAAATGATTCTCCTAGTCTGGTAATCATAAAAAACTAATGAATTTGTTAGTGACAAAGTGTCAAATTGATTATACAAACTCTATTATATTTGAATCAATTATAAATAGTACCATAACTTCTTAGTAAAAGAATGAAGCAATAATCATTCAAGTTTGATGATGTACTATTGTAAATGGTATTTCTTTGGGATTAGTTATTTTGAAAGTGATAATATAGTATATCTATACAATGTAGTTAAACTACCTTACAAAAGGTAAGGAGAAACTTAAAAGTTACCTACTAAGATTTCTATGGTCACAAATGCGCACATGACATAAAAAAAATAAGACATTATGCCTTTTACTATTTATGAATGTATGGTAATTTAGTTTTACACATGTTCAATATGGCTTTACCTTGTAATCGAATACTATAATAATCTCATGTTTATTTGTTATCTAATTAACCAACCATTTTTGTAATTTTTCTGACTATATAATTACTCGCATTATAAATGACAGGCCAATCCACATCAATTGCTTTGAGCACTTGTAAAATTTTCTAAGTGCTTATTTTTTGGCTTTAAATGATGTTTTTGGAGACCTTGGATCATTCAAAGATGTGTGATGTAATCTGGTTCAATCATTAACATAATATGCTTATTGCCATGCATAATTCCTAATCGTTTGTGATAGAAAATACAATTTCTTCCATAATAGTGAAATAGCCTTCGAATTTGGTAATGACTTTTAATATTTTACCACTATAATCTGATATGATTCTAAAAGCTATAGTTCACTCCTTCATACAACTTTTTATACACATTGAGTTTCACTTTTCTATTATGTGACAAGATCTAATTGACTAACATGAATGTCCTAAACCACAGTTAACTTAATAGCTAACCTAGTTGCATTTGTACGAATACCATCTCCTCTTAAATAGCTTAAGAGAAAAATATTTGAATATGTTATAGAAATATTGCTTAAGTTTTTCGTAAAACATTCTTGTGTTGACTAGTAAGTTTCCTTTTTTGTATTTAAGAATCCTTGCTTTCAAAATTTATTTTTTGATTGTTGAACAACTTTTTATAGTTTTTGTGTACCTAATATTATCTTTAAGATTTTACCTAATTTATTGCGTTTTAATTCATATTTTTAGATACTTCAACATTTTCATTGCAAGAATATTTTTGATAAATTAGTCATGCAAAATGTTTTTAACCTTGCAAATTTTTATTTGAACTGTGAAGTTTTCTTTGTTATTACTCTTAAAAGATATTTTTATTAATATATTCTATAAAACTTTTAAACATTTTAAATATTGTGTTACACTAACAACATATTTTTCTATTTTTACATTTTTTATTCTTGCCAATTTAATTTTTCTAATTTAATTATTTTTAAAATGACAAACAATATTTTTGATACCTAAACAATTTTTTTAAAAAAATACTTACAGAATAGCATATTAACAATAAAATATTTTTCATACAGGTAATCTTGAATATTTAGTTTGATTATGTAGAAAATTAGTTTTGACATTGTTTTCTTGATGCATTAAAAATTTCAATTTCTTATTTACATGAATAACACTATATGTTTTTGTTTATTTATACAATTATAATTTACATTAAAATTTTATAATATTACTATGAATATTTTTATTTTTATCATGTTAATGCTTAATGCTTTACATTTGAATCATATAATTTATATGTTCTAAGTTATTAGTACTGTTATTGACAATATTTTTTGCAGTTAAGGTATTTTATTTTTTACAATAAGTACTTTTCAAAGACGCTTTTTAAAAAAAAAAATTAGCCTTTTTGACAAATCACAATTTAACCATTTGTTTTGGCTCAAATATTTACAACTATTTTTTAACTTGGTAGATTGGAAAGTTGCATGTAGTATTAAAAATTGAAAATTTTTTCTTAAATCTAAAGTCAACAAAGCTCTCCTGAAAATGGATGAAACGTAATATTGCAAAAGGGGTTTTTTAGTTAAGGAGAGATCATACTTAACAAAATATTTGATCTTTTGCAACAAGGTTTTGAAAATTGAGGATTTTTAAAAAAAAACTTTCATCATTTTGAGAATGCTAGTATTAAAATTTTACTATTTTTTTTGTCAAGGTATTTACCATTTTATTTTAAAGTCTTTAAATTTTCTTGAAACAACACCAAATTGTACGCAATAATAATGATTTTAACACAACTTTACATAACTCTTTTTATTTTTAAAAGTATTCGAGAAATTGGCAATACAACGGTTTTTGTACATCTACTGCATTTTTATTATATTTGCATTTATAATAATTTTACACCATTTTTCCAAAAAAATCTCCATTCTTGTACTTTATCGATTAAAAAATGTTGATATTTGAGTGTTAAGGAATTTATTGAATTTAGTAATTGTCAATCTTTTTAACTAGCTCTAGCTGCATTAAAATCTTTGTATTAGTATGTCTTTAGTTTTTACATTTTTCCATTGTTTCCGCAAAAGTGATATTTAGCAATGTTGCACTACTAAAAAAATCATATTTCATCATGCAACATACAATTTACATATCATAAAATTTTTTGTATGTAAATGCTTTTTTGTTTATATTATTCATTTACAATATTTACTAAAACAGTTTTTAACTTACTTTATATATGGATCTACGTTTTAAATAATTTATTATTTTTATAGTTTTCAATTCATTACACTCATGGATAATTTATTTATTTGTATAGATAGTTGTTATTTATTTGTAACACTCAATTCATTTAAGTAATTGAATTATTTTGCTACATAATTATCTTTCTTATTTGTTATATGTTTTTATATTCATTAAGAATCAAGTTTGACATTTTTTAATAAAAAGGTATTCTATAGATAATTACCCACAAAGTTATGAACATTTAAATTTGTTACTATCTTTTATGTTCGTAATAAATTATTTATGTTAATATGTTATTGATATAATTTGGAACTAATGCATAATGAACAAAATAATGATTATTGCAAAGTATTTTAGTTACTTCAGCTTCTTCATAACTTTTTGGGATACAAATATTTTTTATTACAATACTATAACATTAATTTTTTAAGTTGCTGTTAGCATATAATATTTTAATTTTTTGTTTTATTACAACATTATACAAGTGTTATTTAAAATTTTTTTTGTCAACATTTCTTGTAAAAACTATTATTCTGTTTCACTACTTATCTTTGTTTTATTATGATTTTTTCCTGTTATCGTTATAATGATATTATTAAGTCCTAAATGACTATTTTTTAAAAAAATATTTTATATGTAATCTCACTATTTAGTTTTGTTCTTGATATTGTATTGCTTTTTATTACTTTGTAAAGAATTTTTATTGCCTAAATATATTATTGGGTTAATGTTTGCACAAATAATTTCAAATTATAAATAAAACAAATTACAGCAAATTAAGTTTTGAAATTTTCTAAGTAATTACTTACATTACCGTATTTGTCTTTGTTCCAATGTTGTAAAAAGCCTGTTATGTATTACAAAAATATTTAAAAATTAAATTATCGTTTTAATTTAATTTCTTTAATGTTTCGTATCATGATAACTCTATCTACACTATTTTTTTTTTCCATTTTTTTATAAAATGTGAATGAAATATTTTAGATAACTAAAAATTTAAGTACAATTGGAAAAAATAAATTGTTTTTGTTATTAAAAGAAGAAGATTGAAATTTTAATAAACGTTTTATATAAATATAAATCTAAGAAATACATTGAGTAAATACAAATATTAAATATTTAATCTGTTATAATTATAGTGAAAAGTAACTTTCCAGCTAATGCTAACATGTTATTATAGAAGAATAATCAATTAAAGAAATAAGAATGAATCATATAAATAAATTTTTAAATTAATTAGAGTTATGAAATAAAAAATATTTAAATTTTAAAAAACTAGCATATAAAAATGAAATAAAGATTGCATAAAATTTTGAAAATTAAAAAATCGCATGAAGTATTGAACAATAAAAATGTTGAAAATAAATTTATAAATAGTGAATTGCCTTACGATTCCCAAAATGGGAAGAATGCCTTCGAAAAAGCCATTTAAGAATGGGCAGTAATAACGAAACTTATTATTATATTTAATTAAAATAAAAAATATTTACATAATAAGACATAAAATGTCAAAAATAAAATTTATTTTAATTCTAAGAAAATTAAAAAAAATGTCAAAAGTATAATCATATGTAGAAATAAAATTAATAAATTATGAATTGTTTAAAATATCAAATAAACGATAGTATGAAATATAGAAAAGACAAAATATTAATAAAACATTTATCGTACTAACAAAATTATGAAAATTATTTTGTATCAAATAGAAAAGTAAAAAAGATATTTTAAATTTAAGGCAATAAAGTATTTATCTCTATATTCACAACTATTAGCGATCCATTTTAGAGAGCTAAAATTAATCCATAACAAATACAAAGAATTTAAAGCAAGCAAAATCTCTAAAATTTAGTTGTGCAATGGTAAGATGAAAACCCTCTAACATGTCTATAGTCCTTCACCACATCCACCCAAGTACCATTAAAATTTTCCGGTTTTGTGAACATATCGATCTGATACATTTCTCTTCTATTTAACTACTTGTTATGCACATTTTGAGTAACCTTTAAAATTTTATATTATATTCACTTTCTAAGTTTTTTCTATACATATTTGTATGTACGTTATGCAAATTATTTTAAAAGTTTTATTTATTGTTTTATCATATTTTTTTTGACATATTTTTAGTTCTTTAAAATTTTTTAAAATGAATCAGATGCCCTTCTGCTTTTCATTAGTGAAGAATAATATTAATGTATTTTATAATTCTATACATCCTATCTCCTTTATAATTTCGTTTTGAAGTTTTGTTAGATTAACATATCTTTTTTAAAAATTGTAGTTTCTTATTTCAACATTTCTCATTCCTAATAATTGTTTTAATAAAACATCTTCAATTATAATAAAGTTTTTGTGCATTTCATATTTTGTATAAAAAATTTAAATGTTATTAAAAAAGAGATGAATATTTGTTATTTCTTTTGTTAATCAATTTATACTTTTTATCAATTATGATGCTTTAATTTTAAATGAATTACTTTCACATAATTATTAACATTTTATAAAAAAATTAAATTTGTTAATTGTGAGTGCTTTAACCATTTTACTATTTTATTTTTCTTTACTTGCTTTCATACTACTGTCTGTTGCTACTACTTTGAACTTTTTGTTGATATATCATACATTTGCAAAAGTATTTAATGAATCATTTTATTAATATATATCAGTCTTTTTTAATATTTAAAACATTTTCTTTTACTTTTTTTGTTGAATGTATTTGATAATATAAAGTGCCATAAAGCATTAAAATTATTTTCACACAAAAGATTATTTTTGTTGTACTTTTACTATAATATTTTTGTGAAATAAGTGATATACAAATTTTTATTTTAAATGCAACTTTTTTTTGAATGTAATAATCACATAATCTATGCATTAATATTTTCGATTATTTATGTTGTTTTGTTAGTTGTGAAACTTTTATTCTGCATTAATATCTTTAATTATTGTACTTTTTGAATATTAAATTGTTTATATTTTATGAAAATTATTTACTATAATTTTTAGTTTTATTAATTTTTGTATCTTTATATTTGTACTTGTATGGCCACTTTGCTCTACTCTATTTTTTTTATATTTTCCACTTTTTAAATTTGTTTCACTGGGTATTAAACCCTCCATCAAGTTGGCAAGAAGAGAGCAAATCACATTAGCTCTATCATTTTGATGGGCTAAGAGACGATAAAAGGTAGACAAATAGGAAGCAAGAGGTTGACCATACCAAAATGAAATTGAGGACCTCTTTCTTTTTAGAAAAAGAACATCAAAACCATAAAAGCCCATTAGATTCTCCTTCAGATGCTTAAACACAAACTCTATGAGGAGAAAGAGTAGCCAAAACAAATTTGACACCTTGCCCAATGACTATTTGTTAAAGCTTATGAAGTTTTGATTCATTCTACGTGCTTTGTTACACCTTTTAAACTCTTTTGAAAGTGAAATTTGAATGAAATTTGCAATAGCTCCCACAATGTTTTGCCTTCTACCATCAGGTGATTGGCAATCCTAATCTTCCAATAACGATTTATTAACCAAAAAATGATGATTTACTGGAAGATGCATGTTCAACAAAACTCATTGAAGTATCAATTTACGCCATTATTCTCTCTCAAGATTTTCTTGTCAATAGAAATGGACATTAATTTGATGCTAGTTGAACTGGGCTTTAGTAAAAAGGATGAATGTTAAAGAATAAAAACGTAGACTTTTAAAAAAACTTTTTTAAAAATTTATTTTAAAGTAACCATTTTATGTTTCCTATTAGTCTCCAAAAAATCATTGTCAATTATTTTATTCAAATTTCTAATTTTTATGATAAATTAATTTTATTTAATTTAAAAGTAAAAATTAAAATTTTAAAAATTTGGAAATAATAAAAAAGTGAAACTAGTTTTGATGATTTCGCTCAAATTGGAGCTTGCATCAAGACCAAACAATGGACAAACAAAAAAATCAAACTAATTAGTATAAGCATTTCACGAATAGGTAACCCTCACAAAAATATAATAGAATAAAAGGGCTATAATAGTTTTCCAATGAAATAAAAATGATGAAAAAAATACAAGAACACATTTGAGTTAATGCTTATAATAATCTAATGTTTGATAAAAAATTAAAAGGAATACAAATGTGTTGTTCTTTTAGTTGAATGAATTAAGGAATAAAAAAAATAAAAAATTTCCAAATTCGAGAACATAGGAGAGTTGAGAGTTCAAAGAATTAGGGATACAATGAATGTTAATAATAATTAATATAAGTTGCTAAGACTTAAATTTTGTAACTTGAACAAATTCTTGATTTTTTCGACCATTTTTTAATATTTAAAAAATTTAGAATTTATAAACATATTATCACTAAAAATAGCTACAAAAAATTCCTATAAGTTGTTATGGGTTGAATAGCTCGAATTTAGTAATTATTCAAAAATAGTAATTTACAATAAATAATGAGTTAGGTTGGCCCAATGGTGTTTATACTATAACTATCACAATCCTTCAAATTTCAACAGGACCTTCCAAATTTAGGATAGATTAAGGTAAATACGAGCAGTATGATTGATTTTATTATAGATTTGTAAAAAAAATTTTGCCCGTAAAAAGTAAATGATAGCCACGTGATAGATTTTAATGTAAATAATTAAATCAAAACATTATTTGATTGAATCAAGGTATATGATTGATTCATGACTGATTTCAATCTAGACCATTATAATCAAAAAATATAATAATTAGGTAGATTTAAATCTACGTCGTTTAGAAATGGAATTAAATTTGAATCATTCAATCTTGAAAATTGTAAGACTATACAATTGGATTTAAATTTATACATTTTTTAAAGATGAAAGAATATTTGAATGTTTAATCACCAAAATTGTGCGACCAAGCGACGGATTTGGATAAACGTCTTTTATAGAGGCAAATGAATTTTAGATTATTTAATGTTAGCACAAAATCAAACGTTGCACATCTTCTTTAATATTTTTCAAGTGATATACGCTAAATGAGTTAGGAATTTTTTACACAAGTTGTTTATTTGCACTTGAGAGAGTTGTATATATGTTTTACTCATGTGTATAGAATTAGTCAAAAATATGAGATTAACTACACCTTTGCTAGCTTTGAAGATCATGACCCTTGCTCCAAGAGTCATGCCTTAACTATATACTTAGGAAAGCTTTGGCTTAACTTTGTTATAAGATGGTCTTTTTTCATAATTTACTTTTTTGTGTATTTGGAAAGATGTTATCAATGATGTGATCACAATAAGATGATTTATTAAAAAAAATCAAAATTTGGAGTCCTCTATTTCTTAAGATAATTATTTAAATAAAAATTATAATGATGATGAAGTTTAATTTTACAACTTACTAAAAATATTTTAAATAATGTCTAATATTTTAATAAAAAAGTGAAAATTTTAAACTTAAATTCAAATTGAATAACTTTATAATCAATCAGTTTAACGAAAAGAATCTTCATAGATCTAATGTTTTCTTTTATGTAGATTTCTTGATTAACATAAACATCTGCTATCCAAAATCTTAAAGTTCACTTCATAAACTTTATTATATATACTTAGGTGTTATCATCAAATAAAGCATAATAATGGATTTTCAACTCCATAATTATTATGTTAAAGGGCGATGTAATTATTTGATTTATAATCTTATTTAATTCAATACTTTGTGTTCACATGATTTCAATTGTTGTTGGTGTAATATTAAAACTATGGTTGATTAAATTGTTTAAATTTTAACTATTCACTATTATTTATCCATATGTTTCACTATCTTCTCTTGCGAACAGAGGTTCACATTTTATCCTACAAAAATATTATGGAAGGCGATCCCCCTTATCATGAGTAGGAAATTGCATTTGTGGAGTTGCTAATCCACAAAAAAAGTATATTTCTTAATCTTTGTGGATATCTTGTTAAAACTTGTAATTTCTATGTAATTACGGCGCAAATGATCATCATTTTTTATACATATTTAATTCTATGTTTATGTAGTGCTTGATTTTTTTAATTAAGATATTTTACTTTTTTAATTCTTATAAATATTTTAAAAAATCTTCATATATATATATATATATATATATATATATATATATATATATATATATATATATAATTTCTTTGAAATCTTACAAATTTTTTTTTTCACTGCAAAGCCCGAAAGACTTAACTCAGGTCTATGGCTCGCAATATAGGCATAGTCCTGGAGGAGCTACAGGCTATGAGCCTGATAAAAACTGAGACATGTTAACTCAGAATGTTGATTGAAGGCCCAATTCTTATAGTAGTATTTATGAATAGTTACTTACATCTAGCCATTCATCTGGAATTGTTGATTGAGCTACTTAATGTCTCTCACCCTTTAATAATAATAAAAAACTTCACATCACCTTTCATCTAGTGTTTGAATCTAATGTTGAAGATCTTGTTCCATTATGATTAAATATAAACCCTTTATCAATTATTTTACTAAAATAGTACTTTCTTCAAACACCAAGAAAGAAATAGTAGTTGTACTATCATTTCGTTCGTATCACCTGTGATGGCTAACTTTTGAAAAAAAAAACTTATTTTAGCTACTAGATAAGTTATTTTTAGCCTTGAGTTGTGAATGTCTTGTTTAAAGATTTAGAAATGTAGAAATTATTTTATGCATAAATTATAAAGTTTTCAAATTGTTTTGTGTGGTTAAACTTTTCTGTGGACTTTCATTTCTCATTGGAGCATTTATTTGTGTTTGACTTATTTTTTAGAGTACAATTTTTCTCCTAAAATTTTATAATAAACAAATTTGTTAAATACATAATTCACTCATTCGTTCTTGTATATTTTCTCTCATATAATTTATAAACAATTTAACATGTTATTTGACTTCATCTCTTTCTAAATCTTTATGATGCTTGCCAAAATGGGAATATTATTTTTGAATTAGATGTTAAAATAATTTTAATATTATAATTATTAAGTTATGCACATGGCTATTCATATTTTTATATTTTTTTATGTTTTTGACATTTTTATTTACAACCTGATCATTGTTTTCTTATTTTATTAGCTTCATTCATTTTGTTTAGATATTTTTAATATTTTGCAATACTAATGTTAGATATTTTTCTTTTTCAACAAATGTTTTTTATGTTTTTCATAGTTAATTATTTAGTCATTTAATTTGAAAATTAATGCAGATTTTTTAAATGGTTTAAGCATTTCTTGTTTGTAATAACTCATTTATTACACTTGTAACAATAAAAGAAATAAGTTTATTATTGAAAATATCTTTTATTCAGCATGTTCATTAAAAAATGAAAATAGTTTTTGAAATTTGTTTCAAATAATTATTGAATGTTTTATACTGCTATTACACTAACAATTGTATACATCTTTATGTTATTAAAGATTGACGTTTTCAATAACTTATTTTTACTTGGTTATGAATTTTTATGTTTTCTAATGATCTCTTTATATTCTATTATATTTTATTCAAATGAGTTATTATCCATGTTCCGATTTATTGTAACTGTTCGGGTTAAAATATCATACAATTAAAAAAGTTTGCTTTTATAAATACTATATTGATATATAAAAATTTTCATAAAATCTTTTAAATACATGTTCAAGCATTTTGCTCCTTTTATTAATTAGATAGTTTTTTAAATAAATTATTTATCCATATTATATTTTACTTATTTTCTAAAATAGTTTCCATTAGCATTTTAGAAACTTTTTGTAATTCTACACTTTATTAGGACTACTTAATCACATGCTTATTTCAGGCATTTTTTTTCTGAAAATTTGTCATGCTCAATTTATATAGACCATTTTTGTCTACTTCACAAAAATATTATTTCTAATGTTCGAGGTACCATATTACCTATTTGATTAACAAAAACCTTTATAAAAATAGTTTTCATAAATTAGGTCTTATTAACTTTAGATGACTATGGAAACTCATTCTCAATGTATTGCATAGAAATTTTGAATATCTTTTACTTTTTTTTAATACAATAAATATGTGCTTCTTTAATTTTATGTGTAGTTGTTGTAAGTTTATGATAATTTGAAACATTTTGAATATTTTACAAAACATTTTGAATATTTTATCAATATTTAAAATAAAATATTATTTTTTGATAATTTATTAATTTAAAAAAAATATTTGCATAACTATTATTTTTTTTATGCTTTATACTTTTCCTCATGCATGTAGAGATTGCATTGTTTTAAATATTTCCATAAATCTATTGAGGTTATAATAAGATAAACATTAAAAATATTGTACCTTCTTAATTAACTTTTTTTAATCTTTTAATAAATTTAATATATTATTGCAAAATTTACCTCAATTAGAATGTTATGAGGATTTGAAATTATTTTATATGATTTTTTTAAATTTCAAAATACTATTTGTGAATAAAATATTCGTTTAAGTATAGTTACAATTAAAATACTTTATTGACAATTGGCACAAATATTATTAACAATTTTTTATCGATAACATTTTCTTGAATGATGATAAAATTATGCACTATTTATTTGGCATGATATTTTTTTGTTGTGTTCTTTACTATCTCATTATATATAGACCTTTTAAACATTACATTCATATCTTAATATTTTTATTGTATTAATATTTATACTTTTCTTTCTTTTATATTGTATTATTGCTGACTACTCGTTTACATTTTTTGATGATTTTCTATTACTGATGTTTTGAATACACGTTTGTACAAAAAGTAATATTAATTATTATTAAATTACTCTTATAAATTGTTATTATCATATAATATGATCAACTTTTGCATCTAAAAAAATTTATAATACTAAAAATAATTTTATTAATGATTTCAATTGAGGTATTATCATAATGACTTCCTATTTCTCAATCTGATTTATCTTATTTATTAAAGGCATATTTTTCATTCTTTTCTAAAATATTTTAAAATAGTTGAAATATTTTAATTTCTTATTAACTATTCCTATAAAAATTATTATATAAAAAATGTAAAATATTACACAAAATAAAATATCTATAAAAACTAGATAATTGATTAAAATTATTTAGTTAATATTAATAAAAGATTTTCTTTCTTAAAAGTAATTTTTCAAAGTCAATTAGTGACATTAAAAATTTAAAAGATCATCAATATTATTAAAAATTTAAATTATTCAAATTACATTAAATAGAATAAAATTTACCACCATACCTTTCTAATGAAAAAATACAAGAATGGAAATAAAATACCACAGTTTGTAAAAATATTAAATTCGTAATATACTTTAAATAATAAAAATTTACAAAAATAACTGCAGCAATAAAAGGATAACTTTGTCGAATTATATTATAATTCTCTAATATAATATAAGTAAAATATTTTTATGTTTAAAAAGAAATGTAACAGATATTACAAACTATCAAAATTTATTATCATAATATGTATAAGATGCCACAAAACATGTTATGAATATTGATAAAAATAAAAAATTATGAAATTATAAATAAACATGATTAAATATACTTCAAAATTAAAATATTAAAAAATACTTTTATTATATAAATAACAAATTATCATATATTAAAAGTTTTCTTTGTCTATTACAATTCAATTATTATATAAAAAGAATGAAGATTTTTAGCTTAAGACAAAAGCATAAAATGAATATAGTTAACCTACTACAATTAATTCAAATCTAGTACTCTCAGATTGAATTACATTTTATAATATTGTCGTACCAGATTTAAAAATCTCAAATTATACAAAACTAATAGAATAAAAGGCTAACTAATTTTATCATTAAGTGTGTTGAAGAATCTAATAAGCGTAAAGATGTGGCAGCAGTCCAAATTGTTGAAGGAAAATTTTACTTTCAAACAACCAAATCCATTTGTTTAAATAATTTACATTTTTTTTGAATTGATTACTTTATTATTTATTAATCTATAAAAATGTCAAAATAATCTTATGAAAAAGAAGTTGATGCACATAATTTTTAATATTTTATTAAAGAAATTAGAATATTTATTATAACTTTTTAGATTTAAAATTATTATTATGTTTAAGTTACACTTTTTTCTTATGTATTTGCATTACATGTACCCTTGAATTATTAAAATGCAATTGTTTTCCTCATAAAACAACATTTTAGTAAAAACTAAAAAAAGTTTAAGATTTTTTGTCATAAAAACAATATGTATTTTCATATTTTTTGCTTTCATATAAATATTTTTTGCTTCACAAAACTTCCTTATTTAAAATTATTATGAACATTTATATCAATACATTATACAACGAAAATCATAATTTAATTTAAGGTTATATTAATATATTTTAAAATAATTTTAATCATTTGATATTATTTCATCAAGAAATGCTTTTAACCTTTACATTTTGATATACTTTTTGCAATTGCGAAAATAATTGTAATTAACATTTAATAGTCATAACTTTTAGGCATTTCAAATCTTTTAATGGAATAGTTATTATATATTTATTTAGTGTTTTACACTTTATTTTATCTTTTTTTTGTTATAAATTTAATTTTGGAAAATATAGATTTTTACTCGATTTTATGGGAATTTTTAAAAAAATCGAAATTTTGTATGTTGAAAAAAACATTTATAGTCCTTTTTTATTTCTTGCATTAGAATTAAATATTTCTTTTATCTTGTTTTGTAAAGTTTTCTAAGAAATTTATTTCTTGTTATCCATATTATTTATTACAATTATGCCCTTTCAATATTCACTTTGTAGCATTTCTTAAATAAACATTTTAACATTTAAAACATTTGAAAATTTTTATTTTTTATTATTTGTGTTACTAAAAAATGTTTATTTGATAATTTTAATATATAATTTATTTTTTTAATTTTTTTTGAAGGAATATTTTTCTCATGACATGAATACACATATCTTTCAGCATTATAAAAAGTATAATATCATGTAATTTTTATGTTTTAATTTTTCTAGTTATAGTTTATTGTAAACTAAGAAATTTTCCAACTATAATTTTATAATAAGTTTTCCTTTTTTTTTATTGTTGTTCAATTTTTTTTCCATTTTTATATTTTTTGTTTGAAAATTGAAAATTAATAAGTAAAATTTTAAAAAACTAAAGTCATCACAGAGCATATTGTAAGTTGATTTAAAAAAATAAATTAATAATTAAAAATAATAAATACATTATGTGAACCAGATGTTACTAAAATGTAACAAGAAATAGGTTAGACGTAGTTGAAACTATTAAAAGTTTTTTAATAAAGCATAACTTATCAGAAGAAAGTTTCTACAAATAAAAACAATTGTATAGTTAACGATAGTGAGAAATATCAAATTATAAATAAAATAATTGTCTAGTATGTATGTCTTAAATTACAAAATATCATTATTCTCAATACATTAACAATAACTTTTAAAAATTGAATTTTCTTAAATCATTTTTTCCATTTTAACAATATTAAAATGTGATTATTTTTTAGTAATAGCAATTCGTTTTTAAAGATTTTAAATTTCTTGAAAGATTAGCAAATTATATGTAGTATTAAGGATTTTTTTTTAAAGTAAAAATTTATTTTCACTATTTTTTTTTGTAATTCCTTTCATTTTCAAACATATTGGTCAAATTAGCATTACAAAGGTTTTGATCAAAGTGATGCATTTTTATTATCTTAATGTTTATAATTATTTTACACATTTTATTTCCAAAAAAATAATTTTTATTCTTGTGCCTTATTGAATAAAAATTGATTGATATTTAAGTGTTAAGCTGTTTATTGAATTTATTAATTATCATTCTTTTAGCTATTTCTAGTGCATAAATATTTTTGTATTACTTATGATTTTATTTTTTACATTTTTTAGTAGTTCCTCACAAAAGTGATGTCTGCCAATGTTGCATTAGTGAAAGGATCTTATTTTATCATACAAATTGCTATTTTCATGTCATAAAATTAATTGTATTTAAATTCCTTTTTAATTATATTTTTTACATTTACAATAAATATTAAAACATTTTTAACTTCTTTTATTTATGGATCAACTATTCAAATAATTAATTATTTTTATATTTTTCTATTCATTATACTCTTTTGTAATTTATTTATTTATTTAGATATTTACAATTGACTTTTAACACTCAATCTTTTATATACTTGAAATATTTGTTTATATAATTATCATTTTTTGTTTGTTATTGTTTTTTATATTCATTAAGAATCAAGTTTCTTATTTTTTAATGGAAAAATATTCTATATATAATTATGTGCAAAGTTATCAACATATAAATTTGTAACTATTTTTATGTAAACAATAAAATTTTTATTAACATAATTTCAAACTAATGCATACAAATGTTTTAAAAGTACGTTAGTTATTTTGCCCTTTTCACACCATTTTAATAGGCACTTATTTTTTAATATCTTATTGTAACATTAATTTTTTTGATATGCCACTAACCTGTAGTATTCTAAATTTTTTTTCATAACACCTTTATACGAGTATTATTTAGAAATTTTTTGTGATAAAATTTCTTCTAAAAAATAGCATTCACTTTTAATTTTCACTTACTTTTATTATGACTTTTTTATTTTTATAATGATATTATGAAGGGTTAAATAACTATTTCTTTAAATATTTGATATATAATTTTAACTATTAGTTTTGTTCATCATATTGTACTTCTTTTTATTACTTTATCATCTATAGTACCATTTTTGTAAATATTTTATATTGCCTAAATATTTTTTTGGGTTAATGTTTGCACAAATAATTTAAAATTATAAATAAGATAAATTAGTGCAATGTGATTTTTAAAATTTTCTAACTACTTACTTACATTAACGTTTTTCACTTTTTTTTAATATTATAAAAATATTTTTATGAGGTATAAAAAATTGCCAGGTTTCAATTATTCATTTAATTCATTTAATTTTTTGAAAATTTTTCTTATAAAGCAAAAATGAAATATTTTAGATCACTAAAGACTTATTTGTCATTGGGAAAAATAAATCATTTAAGATATTAAAAAAAAAAATTTTAAATTTAAATAAACGTGTTACATAAGTATAAATATAAAAAATAATTTGAGTTATTAAAAATATTGAATATTAATCTATGTACAAAAATTTTCAAAAGTTACTTTCTTGGTAAAGCTATGTGTTTTATAGATGAATCTTATAAATAAAATTTCAAAATAATTAGAATAATGAATTAATTTCGAAAGAAAAAATATAATTTACTTTCAAAGAAAGATGCATATAAAAATGAAATAAAGATAATAAAAAATTTGAAAATTGAAAACCACATGGACTTTTGAATATTAAAATTGTTAAAAAAAATTTATAAATAGTAGTCTCTTACATTTCAAAAATGGTAAGAATGCCTAGGAAGTAGCACTTTAGGGGTGAATAGTAATATTGAAATATATTCCTCTATTTAATTAATAAAAAATAAAATAATAAAAATAAACATTCTTTCTTCTCAGTTATGAAACCTATAGTTAGGTAACATGATAAGATGAAAGCCATCTCACATGTCCATAAGCCTTCTCCACATCGATGCTAAGAATCACTAAAATTTTAGGCTTGGTGAGCATATCAATCTTATAAATTTATATTCTATCTAAGTACTAGTTATGCACATTTTGAATAATGTTTAAAATTTTCTATTAGATTAATTTTTAAGATTTTTCTATACATGTCTATATGTGAGCTATGCACATTATTTTTAAATTTTTAAATATTCTTTTATGTACTTGTTTTTTGAATATTTTTAATTCTTTAAAAGTTTTTGAAGTTAATAAGATGCCATGTGACTTTCATTGTTGTAAAATTACTTTATTGTTTTATAAAATTGAATATTTATATTTTGTCCTTTTTTTTCATTTTCTTTTTGCACTAATCTTAAATTTTTTAAATTTTGTTAGACTAACATCACTTTTTTAAATATTGTAGTTTCTTATGTCAACTTTACTCATTGGTGATATTTGTATTAATAAAATGTCTTCAATTATAACAAGTTTTTTGTGGATTTCAAGTTTTGGATAAAAAATTTACATGTTACTAAAATAGTTATAAATATTTGTGATTTCCATTTTTAATCATTTTATTCTTTTTATCTTTTATGATGCTCTAATTTTTAATGAATTTCTTTCATATAACTATGAACATTATAGAAAATGTTTAAAATTGTAAATTATGTGTTCTTTAACAATTTTAGTGTTTTGTGCTTCCTTATTTGCACTCCATATTATCATTCCTTTCTATTACTAGAAATGTTGTGTTGATATATCATACATTTGTAGGAGTATTTAATGCATCACTTTCTTAATATAACATTTTGAAGATTTTAATTTTTTTCCTATAGAAAAAAATTATTTTTTTTGTTATATATATTTTATAATTTACAATGGCATAATACTCTAAAATTATTTTCATGTCAAGAATTAATGTTTAAGTAATTTTATTATAATATTTTTGTGAAATAGAAGATATAAAAAGTTTTATTTTGTATGCAACATTTTTCAATGAATTCACATAATTTATATATTATTATTTTTTATTATTTATTCACTTTATCAAAGTTATAAAGCTTTTATTTCTTATGAATATTTTTAATGAATATTCTTCTTTGAATAATAAATTATTGATATTTTATACATATTACTTATAATATATTTCAATTTTTCTAATTTTTGTTTTTTTAGATATTTATAATTGCACTATAGTTTTTGCACTATTCTATGATGTAATATTTTCTATTTTGTTAAAATTTGTTTCAAAGTAATATTTAGTACTATTGGTGTATGTTAATTATTAAGATAATCCAACATTAGAGTAACTTTTATCTTATTCTTTTATATAATACATTGAAAATAACTCTAAACAACTCATAATTATGTGCTATCCTATTTCTGTTTAAATTATTTAACAAAAATGTACCTTTCTACCCTACCTCTATCTTGTGGTTAGGGAAGGATGAATCATTCCCAAAGAAAAATCTATTGATACTCTCTCAATTGGTTTGATTGTCGAATTGACATTGAACCTGCAATTTATCCATGGGCATGTGGGAGCCAAACCCCAATCAAGTTGGCAAAAAGTAAGAAAATTGCATTAAGTCTATCATTTTTATGGGTCACGAGAGATTGAAAAATGGCTAGATATGAACCCAATGTTTGGCCATACTTAAATGGAACTCATGCCCTCTTTGTTTTGACAAAAGGAACATCAAGACTATGAAAGCCCAGTAGAATCTCCTCCATATTCTTGAACCACAACTTCACAGGAAGAGAGAGAAGTGTCTCATTAGCCAAAACATATTTGAGACCTTGCTAAAGCACTCTTTATTCAACCTTATCATGTTCTGATCACTTTTACGTGCTTTGGTACACCTTTTTAACATTTTTGAAATGAAATTTGAATGAAATTTGTAGTAGCTCTCCCAATTCCTTTCCTATTACCATTAAGTGAATGTAACCCTAGTCTTTCAATAGATTATATTGACTGAAAAAGAGTCAGGGCTTATTGGAAGATGCACTCTCAATAAAATTAATTCAAATATCATTTTGAGTCATTTTTTATTTGAAGATTTTCTTCTCATTAAAAGGTGACTTTTTTATACTAGTTGAAATGTGCTTTAGCAAAAGAGAAAAATGATTAGGAATAAAAATATAGACTTTTGAAAAAGTTTTCAAAGAAAATCGTTGAGAATAATTTTTTGTAAATTTGAAATTTTCTACAATAGATTAGTCATATATAATTTTAAAAGAAAAGTTTTAATTAGAAAATTTAGAAATAATAAAAAAGTATAACAAGTTTTGATGATTTAGCTCAGATTGAAGCTTACATGAAACCCATACAAAGGACAAAAAAGTTTAACAAATTAGTGTAAATCCTTCACAAATAGATAATGCTCACAAAAATATTATAGAATGAAAGGACCATAACTATATTTCATTGAAATGGAATGAAATAGAAAAAGAAAACTTGTAATACCACTTTTAAATTTGATTGTCATAGTAATATTATAGTTGATAAAATATTAAAAAAATAAAAAATATATTATGCTTTTACTTGAATAAAGGATTAAAAGAATAAAAAATTTTCTTATTGAAGAAGATAATAGAGCTGGACATAACGAATGATGGACAAAATGAATAGAAGTAATAATTAATAGTACTTGCTAACACTTAAATTTTTTAACTTGAACAAATTCCCTAGTATTTCACCAATTTTTTCATATTAAAAAATATTTAAAAATAATTATTATTACGATTAAAAATAGTTATAAAACATTCCTATAAATTGATATCGATAGAATGACTTGAACTCAATAACAATTTGAAAATAGCAATTTACAATAAATAATAGGTCAGGGTGGCCCGATGGTGTTCATAAAATAACTATAACAATTCAGCAATTGTTACTAAGAATTTCCAAGTCTAGGATAAATCACGATAAATTAGAGCTTCATGATTCATTTTAATATAGATTGTTAGATGAAAAAGTTGTTTTGTCAATATAAGGTAAATGATAGCTATATATTAGATTTTAATATAGAATATTAAATAAAAAACTTATTTGAATGAATCAAGGTAAATGATTCATGCATGATTGATTTAATCCTGATAATTATATTACAAGAACATAATAATAAGATGGATAGATTAAAATCTACATAATTTAGAAATGGGATAAAATTTCGAATCGTTCAATTTTTAAAATTGTATGACTAGATAATTTAATTTCAATTTATACATTTTTGAAAGGTGAAAGAAGGTTTGAATGTTTAATCACCAAAATTTTGTGATTAAGTAATAGATATGGATCAATGTGTTTTAGAGACGAAAATGAATTTTAGATTGTTTATTATGACCCAAAAAACAAATTGTACACATCCATTTCCTTATTTTTGAAGTGATATATGCGAAATGAACTGGGACTTTTTGTCACACATTAATTATTTGCATAGTAGACAATTGCATACGGGCTTTACTTGTGGGTACTCAATTAGTCAAAAATATGAGTTTGAAGATCATGACTCTTGCTTACTACTAAGCACATAACATATTTCTGAGTGATTCTTTGAATAGATAATATATAGGATATGGTTCATTGGTCATGATTTAATTCTATACCTATGAAAGTTTACACTTTGTTTTGTTATAACAAGATTTTTTTTCTTAATTTACCTTTTACACCTTTGCAAAAGGGTCTCCAAAGTCATGATCAAGATAAGGTGGTTTGTAAAATGATCAAAGTTTGGAGTCTTTTGTTTCTGAAGTTAATTAATTTAAAAAAAAATTATAGTGATTATGAAGTTTAATTTTTACTCCTTGTAAAAATAATTTTAGTCATTCTTAATATACTAATAAAAATAAAGTTAAATTTTTAAAATTAAATATGAAATAAATCTCTTAAAAATTTGTCACATTAATGAAGAGAATCTTCATAGAATCTAACATTTTCTCTTATATAGGTCCTTTAATTGACATAAACTTCAATTATCCAAAATCTTAGAATTCTCTTAACAAGCTTTATTATAAAAACTTAAGTGTTATCATTAAATAAAGTATTATAACTGTGTTCAACTCCATAACTATTATATTAAAAAGCATGCAATTATTTTATTTATAAGTATTTTTAAGTCAATACTTAGTGTCAATGTAATCTCAATTCTCATTGGTTTAACATTAAACCTATGGTTAATTAAACTATTTTGATTTTAAATATTCACTATTATTTATCCATATGTTTCATTATCTACTCTTGCAAACATCTTGCATAAAGATTATGGAAAAGGTTGCCTCTCATCATAAGTAGGATGAAAGTAAACCTATGCATCATATATATATCAAGTGGTTGGTATAATAATTCTAAGCCAATGTATTATGTAGAAGACGTTCTCTAGATGGAAAACTATTACAAAAGAGCTTTACCCATTAGCTCCAACATTTGAATGTTCAACTATTCCAAAGCAATGTCTCCAACACTCATTTATTTGTTTTTAATTTTGTGTTAACCTAAGAATCAACTAATTAAGTTCTATAATAGACTGATCTAATTGATCTTGAGATGCATGTTTTGAAACACTTAATAAAAAAGATTAACAAGTGATGTAATTATTTTTTTATCATCAAAATATTGTGTAAGAACTAAGTATTCACCTACTATGATCCATTATTATGTGCTTAAGTATTACTTAGTATTATGCACAATTTGACTATTTAAACCATCCTCGAACTCAATCTACATATCTAAACATAATTTTACTCATGTGAATCTAGTACTAAAAGTCGCCATTCATCTTCTATTGTATTGATTATTCTCGACAAGACTCATATATAATATCTAAGTCCAACTAAATCAATTTTATAAGGAAAGCAATGGCCTTCCCTTATTGCATATTTACATTATTTATGTACAATTTTGAATAGTTGGATACAAAATTTAATTATTTTAAATAAAGTAATAATCTGCTATTTTTCCTTTCAAATTTGTTGTGCTTTACATGATAATTATTTTTGTAGACAACTTTTATTGTTTTAAGTACTCCATTTTCTTGTTTATTATATTTATATTTGTAATTTTGAATGTCTTTGTTTGTAATATTAGGGATGCTTAACTTGTAATATCATAAAATTTATTTTAATATTATGTTGTTTCAATAATTCATTATAATAATTATCCTTTTTTTCATGTATTTATATTTTTTGTGCAAGTAAAATTTGCTTTTTTTAAGTTAATTATTTACTTTTTATTTTTTCAAATCTAGGACTTTTGAAATTTTTAAGTAACAAATTGGTGATACAATCATTAATAGATTAAATCTTTCATCATGCATAGTATTTAATATTTGCCTTTGCTAAATATAAAATTTGTATTTCACATTTTGATACATGGTCAATATCTTGTAGTTTTTCATTTAGTCAATTATTTATATTTTACAAATTAATTTTTATTATGTTCTTTCAATTTTTTCTAAAACAATACTTTTTTAGAGTTAATTATTTGGTAAAATCAATTTTTAAAACATAAATATTTTTACGGTTTAGTAGATATTTCATAGTACTTTCCTTAATTTAAAAATTATTTCAACATATATGTTTTTTAATATTTATCAACCTCAAGCAAAAAAATTAATATTTCACAATTTTTATATGGTTATAAGTGTTATGCATTTTTTGCCTGCCAAGTTAACCTTAAATATATTTTTAGTTTTATTCTATTCTAATTTATTTTTAAATTATTTGACCTAGGTATGAAGTTTAAAACTTTTAATCATTTTACTTATTTTACCAATTTAATATGTTTTTTACTAACCATACATATTGTGCTTTCAAGTAATTGTTAAGATGATTTGTCTAATGTAATGTATATTAGAAATGATTAATTCGAAATATAATATTTTAGCACTTTCAAAATTAGAAATGATTTATTGTGATGTAAATTTAGCACACAAGATTGCAAAAACAATTATAAAAATATAGAAATAAACTGGCAATAAAGTAAATTTTTAAAAACTAAAAAGATAAGACTAATTTGATTTATATTAGGAAAAAAAATATCATAACCAAAGTATGACAAATTTGTTATTGCAAATAAAATGGACAAAATAAAATTTATAACATCAATTTTATGTGACTTTGAATATCTTTTTTTACCGTAAATCATTTTGTTTTTCTATAAAATAATTTTTATTTTTAACCTTTTTTAATATTAATTCCAATCTTTAAATACATAATTAGTGATTACACAATCTTATGCAAAAATGAAAATTATAAATATTTTTTTTTTTTTTTGTTCTAGTATTATAATTATTATTTTATATCTTGAATTTTTAATGACATATTTGTCAAGAATTAGTTTTTAATATTATCAATATTCTACTATTGAAATTATTTATTTATTTTTCATCATGGTTTAGTTTTACTTAAATTGAAATATTTTAACTTTACTTTTAGGAATGTAATAAAAATGTTTAAAATCACAAAGAACTGTTTATAATTTGCTAATGAAATTCTTTTTGAAAATTCTTTTAATATTTTAGCAAAAATAGGAAGTTATCATAACCATAAATGCAGTTAAAATTTTAATGTAGTTAATAATTTGTGACAATATAGCAATGGACATTAATTATCAAAAACAAATTAAGTAATGCCCATGTAATATTAAGACAAATATAAAAAAAAATATTATAATAAGAAATAAAAGTAATTGTTTAAATAAAATATTTAAAATAATCAAATGTAGGATGTAAATATCTATTTTATATTTTGAATAATGTAAAATATTTAACATTTGAAAAGTTTAGGGTAAAATATTCCCAATAGCAAAATTAATATATTAAAATGAAGAGTAATTGCTAAATATTTTTTACCAAAGTTTTTAGTAATTACATTATGAAAAAAAGTAACATTTTTAGCATTCCATTACTCTATCTAACATTTGTATTTTAAATCTTTAACATTTTAATTCTTGTTATAATGTGATGTTTTTCTAAATTATGTGATATTTATGAATATTTTTGCTAATCTTTAATGAAAATATACAAAATAGTTTATATGTTGATTATATTGATTTTACTTTTTTTTCAAACTATTTATATGCACATAATGGAATTGTTCTTAAATTCGAACATGTGTAAATAGTTTAGATTTTTTTCATAATAACTTTATATATTTTTATTCTTTGTGCTACCTTTACTTTTACTTGCATATTTTGTTAATATATTAAAATTTTAAATTTTAATTATAAATTTTTTAAAATTTTTCTTTAGTAATTTAGAAAGTAAAAAATGTAAGTCATCATTCTAACAATATTTCTAAATTAACCACAATTTTCTTTCAAAATTCAGCAACCAGTAAACATCATTTACCTTAGGTAATAAATATGTCTTTGAAATTAACAAAATTTTATATTCTGTAGAACCAAAAACTATTTTCATTATTTAATACTAAGTACTTAATTTTTATAAAATATTTATATGGGGTGATAAAAAAAGTTGTGCTGTTCCAAACTTTGGTAAAAAGCAAGCATAATAGAAAACGTTAAGTAAAAGTTTGCGAAGTAATAACAATTTAAAGCTCTAAAACATATTTTAAATACTATATTGAAATGTAATGATAAGAACAAATGTTTTATAAAATAATACTAAAAATAAATTTATTGAAATTAAAAAATTAAAAAAATAAATGTTATATAATACATATAATTTTTAAACAATTTTGATAAATTGAAATAAAAAACAATATAAAATATAGAATAATAATTAAAATTATAACTTTGAAAAAAAACTTTACAAAACATTAATAGAAAATATCTCTCTAGTTAAAACAAGACAAATGTTTTTTTAATAAATAAAAAAGTACGATAACGTTGTTATGGAAAGGATTAAAAATATACAACAATATAAAGGAAGCACTATCCAAGTCGACATACATGATGGATCAAATCAAAACTATTAATAATAATAAAAACCATGTTCTAATCGGCAAATCAAATATTGTTGTCTTGGCACACTAACTGGAAATGATCATTATGATTTAGTGAGTGAAGAAAAAAATATGCTTACAAGTACATAAGTTCTCCTTTCATCTATCTTGGGCATTTATAATTCTTTAAAAGAATTATTGCACCCATATAATGCATGCCCACATAATATACTCGTTATGCACTGGAGACCATTGTCCAATAAATATGTTTTGCACATAGCTTTTAATATGTTAAACATTCCATTATCTTATTTAGCTTTTGTATTCTCATAAATTTTAATATTTTTGTATTTCTAAAGCAATGTTTTTTCAATTATTATAAAATTCTTATTATGCTTTGTAAATATTTGAAATACTTTAATTAGTTTACAAAATAATGATCTCTTATGTTTAGGTTTCTATATTTTTTTCATATAGTCACCATTCTAATACTTTTGTTGCTAATTATGAAAAAATCAACAACACTTTTTCCAAGAATTGACTTTTTTACTTACAATAACTCGTTCATGATATTTTTAATTAAATTTAAATTCTTTAATGACACTACTTACTTTTGAGTAATTATTTTGTTTTTATGAAGAATAAAAGTTTTTTAGAGTAAAATAGAAATAATTCTGATTGTTGAACACTTGATTGTGCAACACTTCTTTGATGATAATAAAACCACCGTATTTTAGATAATAAAGATTTTTTTGTTGATTTTTAATTCGTACATCACAAAATCAAACATTAATTAACAAATTAGAATGCACAATCAAGTTTTCCATTGAATAATTCGCTTCTAAAAATTTGGTTAGTGAGTGCCAGTAATTGTGCTAAAGATTGGCTCAACACCTAAATCAAAGAGCCATTTTTTTAACACATGCCAAAACCTAGACCTTGATCACTTTCTATTTTCCTAGAAGCAAGCATATCTTCGTTTTTTTGGTCAATAAATGTGGTTGCCTTGCCTTTATAAATTTTTTAATAAAAAAATTCACATATTATTTTCTTTTATATCTCATTATGTGGAAAACCTGTCTATGACTATAAGATTTAATAGGTCTGATGACATGATAAATCAGAGTAAAAAAATTAGTTCAAAATCAAACACAATTTAAATTATGATTTTATGCTAGCAATATCCAAATCAATAACACAACTCATCGAGATGATCGAACAAACCATTTAAAACCAACAATATGAACCAAATCTTAGAAGAAAAATGATAACATGATAAGAAGAGATACACCAATGATTTAAAAGAAAAAAAACCCTAAAGACATAGGAATTACAAAAGACATGATAATCCTTCAAATAAATTTCAAAATGAAATCCACAAGAGATATAATGATAGTATAAGAAAAAATGAATCATTTGATGAATTAGGTTAATGTAATGATTTAGATATCTCCAGTAAAGAGGAAAGACCTAAGAGACATTACGACCAGAGCAAACCCTAACGTGGAATTGTATACCCTAACTTTCGATGGTAACTTTAATGCAAAGGATTATATTAACTGATAGACTAGAAAGAATGATTAGTTTGAATAGCATCAAATGAGTGAGCAAAAAAAAACAAATTTATTAAGACTATCTCATTGTATTGCCCAAAAGTTCTTTAAAAACTTAGAGCAGTAATATACTAATAATGATGAAGAGTTATCCTGAAGTTGAAAAAAATCTTAAGGTGAAGTTATAAAATAGGTTCATTCTAATAATCTATACTATCAAATTAAAACATAAATAACACATGTTTTTCTAATATGAAAGATCCATTGAAAAGAAAACTAATAAGTTTAAAGATTACAAATTTATTTGTAATACAAATGTGGCAAAGAATGTATTTTTTTCTACTTCGTGGTAGGATTAAAGGAATACATATTGGTAGAACTTAATTTGAGAAACATTACTATCTTAGAGAATGCATATCGCATAGCTAGAAATGTTGAAAAAATTAGAATTTCTATGTTATGAGATTTGATAAGCCAGTTCCATCGAAGGTCCACTCCCTCATTTCTCAACCACTCACACTTGAACTTCATGTATCCCATCTACCATAGTTTCTAAACCTCTCAAACCCACATTACTATCCACTTTTATCACCCTTCGTCAACCTAACCGCCAAAATTTGGAGTTCCTTATTTTAAGTGTCATGAAAAGGGAGATATAGCAGCAAAGTATCCAAAGAGATGTATGACTATGAACCTAGAAGGTGTTAATTAATATTAAAAATTTCATGTTAAAGGAATACATAAGGTGTTACATTAACTTGAGACTTTTTGTTCTTATTAGAAATAAGTTTTTCTTATTTTCTATTTTTAATTAAATTATTAGTTTATATAAATTAATTATTATAATTAAAACAAATTTTTGTAATAAGTTATTGAAAAAGGACTTCCATAAATATGATCGAGAATAAAATAATTGTTTGAATAATCAAGATAACATCTAGATTTTTAAAATCGTAAAAATTTTCAAAAATAATTAATGTAAATAAATTTTTTTGTACCCTATATGATTGATTTCAATCAAGGTTAACATTCTAACTAAAATAAATTCGAAATATTTAAAATTAAACTTAAAATAAAATATTTTGCTATCGATAACCCTGATCGGGATGATTTTCATGATATTTTATCTAACTTGTTTATTTTAAAATTCTACCTAAGATATAAGTATTAATTATTTAAAATTTTAAAATTCACTCAAACAATTTTATTAATAATTCTTTGAGTTTGTTATCATCAACCAAAGCACCATGAATAAGAGTCAATAATATAACAAACTATCCAATACTACATGAAATGATCACCAAACTATCAACTATCATTTGATAATGAAATTATCTCTTTTTTTCTTCCATGTTTCCCTAAAGAATTGTTGAAACCATCTTAACAAATATAAGAATTTATAGGATTCTTATGAATATTGGATAAGATTTGACCAAGTTTCAATAGTCAAGTGTTTCTTTATCTTTTTTACCAAAAGTATCCGAAACTTTATTTCTTGCTTGAATATTATTAAGTGTGGAAGAAAAGATGTATCTTTCTTCTAAAAAATAGTTAGTTTTATCTTCATCTTGATAATTATGAAAGGAAAATGACACTATGGTTTATTTATAAATACCTTTTATTAATTTCCATAAATGACTTGATTTTTATAATAAATAAATTTTACTATATGGATATACTGGCACATGTTATACATTAGTTAGCATGTTCATTTCTTCTACTAACTTAGAAAAAAAATGTTTTTGAACCCTCTTAAAATGAAAAGTACATTAAGACACAAAACTTGATAATCACTAGTTTTGATTCTACATATTTTTCATTTGAACTAAAATTAGACTCTTTTTTAGAATATTCACATAAAAATGTAGAGTATTTTAACTCTTTAGTTATACAAGTCTACAAAACATACAAAAGTATGGTGTCCACGACATGTATGCATGGGATGAACAAAAAACTCATCAAATTTGAATTTTCCTTTAGACAGAGCTTGTATATTTTTTTGTAGTACCACTTGTGAATATTCTACAAGTATGATAGTTCCTAATGTTATTTGAGTATATGGTTCTCCAATTGAATAAACCATAACAATTCTTAAAACTTCTCCCAACTGAACAAGGTCCGCATGAGTGGGACTCCAATTATAACATAATTGATAGATCTATGTGACATTTTTTGCAAGTAAAAGGGATCATAAAACGTATTGGTGCATCCAAAATGTTATTGATTAATTGACATGCTCAATTCAAATATCTTGATTTTAAGCAGCAATTCATCAAGGACTAATATATGTATTATCTCTTAAGGCACAGCTCATTGGTGTTGGACTAAAACTTTCTCTTTTTTCCAATTTTAAGGACTCATGGATATACTTTGATTAGTACAATTTGTTCTTTGTATAGAACATATTGTAGTACTTCAACAAGTCTATGTCAGAGATATTGATCATTTAAAAGTTCATACCATGCTTTATACAATTCCTTTGTAAGCTCCACAATAAGAAATTATATTTTCTGTCAAAGAAAAGAAAGCCCTTCTTGCAAATTTTTTTGAATGAGAAAACCCATCATTTGTAGTTGAGGGTCTAACATTAATCCTCATACACCTACCAATTTATGTACTTCAAATGCATTTGCTCTAACCCTTGAAAAAGATATTAAGTGAACTGGCTTAGAGGAATCAATCATCCAAAACTATGGATATATTTTTCGTCTCGAATATTCACTTCTAGCGTACAACTTCTCAATATATTGAAATAACTTTCTAACTACGTGTACATTCTTATAATGATAGTTTCCTATAAAATTAAAAAAAAAATTATAATTTTTATCTAACAAAATTTTCACAAGAATGGTCAAATGATCATCAATTCCTAATGGAATAGATATAGCAGCAGCTCTTTGGAAACCTAAGTTTCTAATTGAACTAGCATATCAATGTATATGCCATTCTAAAATTATCCATTAATCTATTATTAAGTCTTTTCATAGTAGTTCAATCAATGATCTTATTTTGGTAGGCCAAATCTACGCATTCTACCATAATGACCTCCTTATTTCACTAGGTTAGATTTAATAATGAGATTAGGATAGTGATTCAAAAAAATCCCATAATCTTTGTTCTCACAAAACCAAAAAGGAAATGAAAATTAAAACAAGTCTGGGCATCATGAATAAAAATTCATTTAACAAATTCGTTGTAATTTTTATTTTTAAAATTAGATAGCTTAAGTGTAGGCTGGGCAAAAATCATATACTCTATATAGCTTTGTCTATTTCTGGATAAAAAGGTGACGAATTGTCATTTATATGTATATAAAACAAATTCTCTTTGATACTTCTTGCTATTTGATAATGTGTATGAATCTTATTATAATTACAAAAGATTCATATTGAAGTTCATTGGAATTTTCCTCAAGCTAACTATTCAATGATCTAGTCTCCACTGGAGCCAAAAATGATTGTCGAAATGTATTCATTGTTATTAGTAAGGTCCAAGTGCATCATACGAACTAGAAAAGTATGGCTCTTTCTCTTTTTTACATTGATTTTCTTTATTATCAATTGTGACCCTCATATCGTTCATAAAATTCTCATATATTGATTATAACAATCTGTCCAAATACTGTAGGGACTCCCATTCAATAATATATAGAGTCAATAAGCATATATTGAGTTGGTATGTGAACAAGATCTCCAATAGTTGGAAAAAAGAGAATCATGTTAGAAAACAAAAGTAAACAATCTTCTAATCAAACTTCTAAACATAAAGGTACATAAAGATCCATTTGATTCCAATCAAAGTCTACATTTAAGCCCACACAAACTAATGGGTGTAACAAAAAGGCATGCCCCTCCACTAAACTTGGTTGGAAGGCTTATATGCCTAATATATGTTCGATGTTTACTCTATCAAACAATACATAACACATCCACATAATTTTAGAATGTATTTCCTGTTCAATGTGTTCTTTCTCTTGAATTTTTCTTTTCACAATAGCTATGTTAAAAGAGACATGTTAGATTAAACCATGAATTAGAAATATTTGGGAAATCTCTATAGCTATTTCTCAAAGTGATACACATTGATGTAATGAAAGAAAAGTATCCATAACAATGGTGGAATGAATCTACCTATTTACAAAGCAATGTCTTGAAATCTTCCATCTTAACCTTCAATTGTTTTATAAAATATCTTGTAAAGCCGATTATGACAATAAGTCTTGGGTTCTCCATGTATCCTATTATCATGAAGTGTATCCATGGCTACTTATAACAATCTCCCCTAACACATTACTAATTCCCAAGGAGTAAATCTACGTGTAACTAATGCATTGACAACAATATAGTTTTGATAGATGACACCTCTATTAATTCCTTAAGATTCAAGCTCATACCTTTACCCTAATCTATTTCAATGATTAGCTTCAACTTAGAAGGAAAAATGGTTAATAGGCACAAAACCATCTATTTTAGTTGTATGTTTATTTGAATAAAATATTTATCTAAATCAAAGCAACTAGAAAAAAAATCCATTCCTCTCCTTTTTCTATCTTCCTATTCATATTCATTTCTAGCAACTTTTTTTATTATTAATTCCTTCCATGTTACCATTGAATTATTTATAACAATTTGTTAATCCAAATTAGTTGATTGCTGTCGAATTACGCTTGACCCCAGTATGATTTCTCAATTTCAAAATTTCTTGAAACCAGGAGTAGTACAAAAAGAGGGATGTTGTAATTCCATAACTGTATTTCCTATTGGAATGAATCTCATAATCATAAGAAAGTATCTTTTTTAGTTAAGGGGCTAGCAAAAAAAATTGTAATAGTTTCTTATAGAAGTTCTCCCCTTGAGTACAAATACAAACACACATACACACACATAATAGTATGTGAAAGTTTACTCTTATTTGGTTCACTAAGTTACACCAAATAAATAAAAGCACTATTCTTGTTTTTTAACTCTTTCTTATGAAACCTAAAAAAAGCTACACTCTACTAAAGTTATGAGTAAATGCCATCCTTTCATTGATTCACTCTCATTATTTTCTTTTTTTCTCTACTTGTTTTGCTTTTTAAACTTTATTGGTTATCTTTTTTTACCTAGAAAATGGGAATGTGAAATTATGAGTAGTCTCCATCAAATCAAATCATTAATTGTATGAAAGAGATATCTTGTAAAAGATTTTTTTTTAATATTTTGTTGTTATGTTTGACATTTTCTAGGTCTCAACTAACCCTGATTGTTATGTGGTGTTTCACTTTAATCATATTTGTGATATATAGGATAATAATCATGCAAAAAGGAATTTATAATTCCACAACATATTATTATTTTTGATGAATTTCATATTTCTCCTTTCAAGACCACGTATCAAATCTTCCTTTGAAGTATTTATTTGAAAATTTTTAGATTCATGTTTCTCCTTCCAAGATTCATATTAGAGTTACAACATCCTAATTATGTTGAATATGATGATTGTTTCATAGTTTGAGTCTATCAAATTTTGATCAAATCAAACATAACAATATACTAGATTTTCTAATTCCCTGAGGGGTTTATCTAAAGTTCAATAATATAAAGAGAATGACATTTTTAGTAGCTCCACATGAGTGACTAAGCATTTGAGTTTTATTTATCCCATTTTTTAGCCCCAATTGTTTGGTAATTACCAAAAAAAAAAATCCAATTTTTTATGAGTCAAAAAATTTATTTCATAAAATATTCTATCTTTCTCTACTTTATTAGTTTCATAATGAAAAGTATATGATTTTGTCACCTCTCAAGCTAACTCTTTAATAAGCAGAACTCTATCTACCTAAGCTCTAATTTGTTATAGGGAAATTTGTCCAATTTGAAGTTCTTGATGTTTATATTAATTTGTCATTGTAAAAAGAATAGAAATTCTTATTACTTTACTAATTTAGATCAAATTTAAATGCCTTTTATCTTGAAGCTATTTCAAGATGTAAAATAACAATTTAGTTCCAAGGCCAAAAATAAAAGTTCTTGAATTAACAATCGCAAGGATTCTAGAGCACTCTCTAGTTTAGGTTCTATTTCTCCCATTATAATAGGACTAAATATTTCTTTATGAGCTCTAATATGATTAGATTTATAAGTAATAATCTCTTATAAAATATGAGCAACACCAAATCCTCATTAAGCCTAAACCTCCATATCTTCTGCTAATTACAACCCTTTCTTGAACTCCCTCTTACGGTTTGTTATGTAATAAATCAGTCGAGTATTTTTAATCAAGTTGTTTTATTATTATTTTAATATATGAATTAATTTAACGTTGATATAATAAAAAAAATATCTATTTTTGATATAATGAGACTTAATTAGCATGATTTCTATCTTTCTCAACAATTCATAGTTGCCATATTCATTTGTTTATCAATTCACACCAATATAAACTATCTACATTTTTCAGCTAAACTTTTGTTTTTATATAGCCTTGATACAAACTAAGAAGCACATTATCAAAATTTTAGGGGAGAAGAATGACTTCAAGAATCCTATATTCAAGAATACACAATGTTGTAGTAAATTGATGGTTTGAATTAATTTAGAGGTACATTATAACAATGAAAATCCAAAAGCCTTGATTATAAGAAAAGAAATAATCAATATTAATATGAATTCCAACAATCATTGTTATACTTAGTTGAGATTGGATAACTATTTTCACTATAACCATTTTAATGAAAACCAATGAAAAGATAGTAGTAGTTATTCTCTTTATTTTGTGTGATTCACAAATTTTATGTTACCTCTAGCACTCTTAGAAATAATTTTGCTATTTAGTTCATTAAGGCATATGCTTCCTTGTGATTTAGAATTTAAAATTTAAATATTTTAAAATTTTAAAATAAGAAAGTTTAGTATTGAATTTTGAATTTTCGAGTTTGAAGTTCTTAAATTTGAAGAATTGTAGAATGAGAAGACTTGAGTTGCATCACATAAGCCTTGATTATGATTATTGCTTTGAAATGTGTTTGTAATTTTATTTACAATTTGGATTTTTCTCTCATCCTTATTCATAGCAAACCATGAATACAATACAAATATGAATAAAATTCCCAAAAAATAGGAGTTGGTTGTAATAGATAAGATGATTAAAAGTGTATACACATTAACAAACACACACACACACACACATATATATATATATATATATATATATATATATATATATATATATATATATATATATATATATATATATATATATATATATATATATAAGAAAGAAGAATTTATTTGCTATATCTTACATAGATTCATAAATATTTGGAGTTTCATATGTCTATCTTAAAACATGTAATTAGAAGAATGCCAATTAAAAAGAGTAAATTGTGGGCCCCTAACCCAAGGTTTCATTATTTTAAAGTAAATCCTTTGTTTAAGGAGGTGCTTCCGAGTTTATGTGAGCTTATAACATGTGTTTGTAATGGTTTGTGAAAATCTAACTATAATAGGGAAATTTAGAGAAGTGAATCGAGGAGATGCGAAGTAGAAAAGCAAGTTAAGTGATAAAGAAGGGGAGTCCAAGCTCTGATGCAGGAAAAGATCTAACAAAAGAAAAGTTTCTGCATATTTATTTTGCATAGGACGTTCTTTGAGTTCATACTATATATTTAGATAAGATCTAAGCCAATATAAAAAGGAACTACTTTGTTAATATACATATGAAACCATGAAAAATTCATTATGATAAAAACTAGTTATTCTTCTTAAAGAAACACACTTAAGAATGAGTAAATTTCTTCTAAAAATGACAAATAGAGATTTTTTTGTAATGAATGGGTCAATTACCATTGTTCCTTACGTAATATGTATAGTGGAACCGTGCTAAAAATGTATATTAGCATTTTCTTTGCGAATGTAAAGTAGTTTTCATAATTACGACACATGTTTTTATTTGTTTATAAATACTTGTAGAAGATGAATTTAGAATAAACAATTGTTGATGCAACCCACTCCTTAACTTAGACATCATCATGTGGAATAAACGAAAACCATGCTACTTTTTTGCCTTGTTGGTTGTTTAACATGTATGCAATAAGCATGGATTATCATGGCAATTGTTAGAAAATGGGAAAGAAATGAAAAGAAAATTTCATTTAATGTAATCAATAACCTAGAAAAATAGTCTACTTTTGTTATTATATCTTGCTAAAAGTTAAGATCCATTCTAAAGTCCTTTCTTCAAAATAAAATTAATGTTTGATAACACAAATATAGTGTAACATTCACTTCTTGATTATTGCATGCATAGACAAAGAGTTTCACGACATAAAAAACCAAAGAATGTGTAACATTATGACATGATTCTATGTCATTATATAAATTTATTTTTTGAAATGTATATTAGATGGGTGTCACTATTATTGTATTTGAAATTACTTAGAATCTTAGTTGATAAAATTAGAAGGTAAAAATGTGTGTATTTGAAATTTAAAGTGATATGGTTTGAACCATAGCCAAGTGTCACTTCTGTTGGCCATGCTAGGGAAGCATGAACCCATTCATGGCTTAATCATTGAAGGCATTGACTCAACATATACGAGAACTCAGTAGCTTCTAAGGTGTCTGCAGCCCTTGGGTCCATGTTGGGATGCCTTGGAGAGCTTTGTTTAAATCCTTAGAATAAGTGTTAAGGACGAGGATAGACATTAAAGTAAATGTTTTATGGATAATTAACAATTCTTAGCAAAGTTAAATTGAAAATTTATGGTCTTTGGATATGATTATGTTAGTAAGCTTAGACTTGGAATCAAGCTCAATGGCTTAAAAAAAATCTATAGAAAAGGAAGCTACAATAGAAAGTCCTTTTGATTAGCTAAGGAAACAATATCAAAGAACCTTTACGCACATTGTAAAAAGACATTGGAATTTTTGCCACCCTTAGTTCAGTAGGTCCATTAGGCAACATCATAAATGCATTTATTTATGTTATTAAGCCACATTATGACATCTTCGTTGGTGATTTAAGGCATTCATGGTAGCTTAGAAGGGGCCTTAAGATGGCTATGATGACTAACGGTTACTTTAGCGTCATAGAGGTCTCTAGAGATACCAGTGTGAACCCATACTTAGTTGTAAAGGTAATCAACTAAATATTTGATTATTCTATTGGTAAAAATCAAGACCATGTAGACACTGTGTTAGCCTTGATAGTTAAGTACTAGGCATAATTAGTATTGAAAAATGAGATAAAAGTTTTTAACGAGTTCATTTAGAATTTTGTGAAAATTGTAAGGCATTTTAGACATAATAGGCCTTTAATTGACCAAACTTATTTAAGAGATAGATAGTTTAGTTACCCTACTTCTTTGACTTAAAGTATTTATGCTAAAACTCTTTAAGCCTATAATAGGAGTGTTAGATTATGGGGTAGAAATATTTAGAATTGGTAGGTAGCCATCATATAAATAGTTCAAAGAGAGAATATTTGCATATTTGGTCCATTAAGGAACTACATAAAGTGCCATACCTTTTAGAGGAGTACTTATGGCTGTTAAGGACCCCTAGAACCTTAAAGCGATGGCTCATGAGATCAGTAATTTCTAATAAAGTATTAGATTACATGATGTGAAAGAAGTGTAGGTCTTGTCATGTTTCTTTTGGATAGGAAAGTGTGTTACATCAATAAGTGGACAATAAGCATCCAATTAGTCATAGTATAAGAAAATTGATATTGACTTATTGGTAGATGAAGATCACATTATAGTAGTTAAAATATGATGCATTAGTTTACAAGATTTAGTCCATTATTTCATTCATATTGTTTTGGCTACTACATGTATGTTTAATAACATAGCTCAAAGATTCCCTATTGAGTCTTCTAGGTCACCCCATTATATTTTTCAAGGATCACGGAGTCAGAACTTTTGAGAAGTAAAACTGGAGGTTTTGGAGTTAGTGTATTATTTAGATGATTGATCTTCTTTATTTCACCTTCAATAGTTATAGATTTGATACTTATTTATCATCAATTATATTCTATTAGATGTGGACTATATCAAACAGTGTTTTTAGACTTAATAGTTACTTATTATAGTTCTTATCAGATTTTGAAAGTGATAATGTTGCCTTCAACTAGACTCGGTTTCAATGGTTTATTAATTTTGCTGATAATATTTTTATGCTTTTTTCTTGCGATTGAGAAATATTGTTGGATTCTTAGCATGATAGTATTCTGTATATTATCATATTAGAAATTATAGGTATGTTTCGATAACATGATTCATTTGACTGTGGTTTCAATGATTATTAAAGAAAAAGCTGAGAGTGGCTATAAGATCATTGGATAAAAAACTGTGGCACAAAAAATGTTGGTTATATATATATATATATATATATATATATATATATATATATATATATATATATATATATATATATATATATATATATATATATATATATATTCATACTTACATACATATATACATACATACATATATATATAGTTGCAACATACTACTTGCATATGAAAATGTACATTGAAATGGGATTGTAATGACTAAGAAAAATAACATTTCAATAATAAGCTCTTTTTAAAATTTGCTGCAAGTAGGAAGACATCTTAGATGTGATTTTAAGAATATTCTTTTTTTGGTATGCTCCTGTCCCTTAGTAAGTAAATTTCATTTGCACATTGGAGTCATGGCTCTTCTTTTGTAGTTAATGAAGGCCCAACATTGAGTTCCTAAGAGTTGAAATCTAAACAAATTGGCTACTTTGGATCTATTGTGATAAATAAAGCATATGCTCTAAAGATTTTCACTAGACTTAGATTACATTTTTGCTGCATGTAAATTTTTTTGTAAAATTTTAGACTTTCAAATGACAATCGTGAAATGGCTTCTAGATTTTCTACTCAAAATTTAGCCTTTGTAAGCTCTAGTGTAGATCTCATTGGATTGCCTTCCAATCCACTTTGTCAACAAGTTAGCCCTACTCTCTGTTGTGTTAACAGTCAGCAACCCATTAAATGTAAATGCTACAATAGCTAACTTAACGAGCCCCTGTGGGGCTCGAATAAAAATTGAGCTTGATCAATCTAAAGACATTTCTTCACATATATGAATCCTTAGAAAGATTAGCAACAATGATAGTTTTTAAAAAAATGTTAAGCACAAAAAATAGTTTTTAAAAAAATGTTAAGCACAAAAAATCTTCCAATCTACTATCTAAATTATTACAAAAAAAGATAATTAGTTGTTCAATGCAATAAGGAAAAGTTCTACATTTATGGGAGAAATGTTGAAGAAGAGGTAATTCCAATTCATTAAGCAATAAGCAATGTGAAACATCAAACATTGGTAGTCTTTAGTGTAGACACCCAAAGGTTGGAAAAAGAAAGTACATCAATGAAGGAAAGTAAGGGAATAGAAGTTGATAAGTGTATCATAAGTAGTTAACTTTGTGAGAAATTCTACTCCCCCAACAAGTCAAAAGATAACTTCCTTAACTACAACACAGAACATCAATGCTCAATAAAAGACTATAATGTACTATGAATCATTTCCTCAATAACTACATTAACAAATTCAATGAGCAACAAATCTTTCTATTTGGTTTTCTCACCTTAAGCTCTCACCAATACACCTTATTCTCCTAATCGAAATAGTCAAATTTGAAGTACAAAATTTGGTGACAAACTAAATAATAAAGAGAAAAAGAATAAAGCTTTTGTCACAAGAATACTGAACACTACAAGAAGTTCTTCTTCTTTCATCATTCTTGCTTCTATATATTTGAATATTTTATTACAAAATTTATAATCTTTTAATCTCCAAAAGACACATTTGCCCTTCGATCAAATGTTTACAATTGACAAACTTTTGCAACATTGGCTCCATACACACATGTCAAAGCACAAGGTTCACTTTAATTTGATGCACCACTTAGCACTACATGAGCAAAGGCAAGGCATAGTAAGCGGTACTTGTCCTGCACATTACCCACAAAGCTGCACACCAAAAGCATGCCCATATATATATGGGGATTGCATGATCTCCTATTCATATGTGATGCGCATAAACCATGTTAGTACTACACATGGAGTGAAGCACATGTGGTGCTTGAAGTCAGGCATGCATAGGGATGCTTAAGGTAATTGTTAATTCCAATGCAAGCTGCAGCACTTGTATTTTTTTAGAAAACTTTGATCTAGCTTAGGCTTATTCTTTTGTTTCAATGAATCAACTTGACTAGATCCTCTGCTCCTTTTTTCATTATTATTTGAAAGAAACATGTGGGAATAATGATTAAACTTTCTCCAAGCTATACATTTTGTAGTAATAAGTTTGTTTCCCCACTTCACAATTTGGTATGAAGTCTAGTCCTTGTTCCTTATCATATTGATCCCTTTCTAGATGATGTTATCTTAATTTAAGATCTTATCATCATTCTTTACAAACTCATCCATTGGTGGCAAGTGTTTTTGATGTTCTTCATCAAGGCAAAATGGCTCATAAGCCTTCACGTTAACGATATTCATTATTAAGAATATTTCCATATATCTTAGTTGCTCAACAAGATAATTATCATCATTAAATCTTTATATTATCCTAAAAAGACAATATCATATTCGTTTTATCTTCCTTCTTAATATGAAGCCAAATAAGGTAATCTTTTGTGAACAACCTTTCAGCTCTGTGTTGGTCGTGTTTTCTCTTATACTTCTTTTATGATTTGAGTAGTTGTCTTTTGGCACTCAAATATATTTCATGTATTGTATCTAGAATGTTTTATTTTTTGTTGAATAAAGCTTCTAAATTCTCCTATTTCTTGTATCTTGAAATTCAAGTGTAGCAAGCTTTGGGGTAGGATTAACAAACAATCTTTGAAAGCGTACTTAATTATCAATCCATGCATAATATCATTGTATGAAAGATATACATATATAATGCTCTCATTCCATGTTTTTCGATGATGTACATTATAAACTCAAAGTATTCTTGATTAAAATCTATATCCATCATTTCCTACATTGCTCACTACATTATAATACTCTCACTCCTTGCAATTTCACTTCTTTATAAAAGTGGTATTAATGATTTCCTGCATTGCTCACACAAATTTATTCAATAATCGAATATCATGATTTCACATGATTAAGGATGGGCAACTTCCCTTCTTCTTCTTCTTCTATTACTACTGCTCCTACCTCTTTTTCTTTTTCTTCTTCTTCTTCCTCTACTTCTTCGTCCGATACTTCCTCTTCCTCTTCTTCTTCTTTTTCTTCTTCAACTTTTCTTCTTCTTTTTCTTCTTCTTCTTCATCTTATCCTTCATCTTCTTCTTCAAATTGTCTTCCTTCTCCTTCTTCTTCCTCTTCTTGTTCCATTTCTTCTTCTTCTTCTTCATTATCATAATCTTCTTCTTATTATTATTATTATTCTTATTCTGCTTCTTGTTCTCTCTTTCAAACAATGATTGTTTCTTTCTTTCTTTCTATCTTCTTCCTTTTCTTTTGTTATTCTTCTTACTCTTCCTCTTCTTCTACTACTTCTTCTTCTTTCTCTTCTTCTGCTTCTTTTTCTTTTTTCTTTATTTTTTTATATTTTACCTTTTTTTCCTTCTTTCTTTCTTCTACAGCTTCTCATTGCTCTTCTTCTTCTTCTTCTTTCATTCTTCCTTTTACTCTCTCTTTCTTCTTCTTCTTGTTCTTCTTCTTCTTCTTCTTTTCTTCTATTCATTCTCTATTTTTTCTTATTCCTCTTCTTCTACTTCTTCTTCTTCTTTTTCTTTCTTTTTCTTCATTCAACTTCTCCTTCTTTTTCTTCTTCCATTACTTCTACTTAAATTTCTTGTTCTTTATTTTCTTATTCTTCTTCTTCTTCCTCTTCTTCTTCTTCTTCTTCTTCTTCTTCTTTCTCCTTCTTCTTCTTCTTCTCCATCTTCTTCTTTCTTTCTTTCTTTCTTTCTTTTTTCTTCTTCTTCCCTTTCTTATTCATTTTCATCATGTTTTCTTCTTCACCTTATTCTTCTCCTTCTTCTATTACTACTACTAATTCTTCTCCATATATTTCTTTCTTTCTTTCTTTCTTTCTCCTTCTTCAATCTCTTCTTCTTCTTCTTCTTCATCATCTTTTCTTTTATCTTCCTTTCTCTCTTAACTCTTCTTTTTCTTGTCCTTCTCCTTATTCTTCCTTATTTTCTTATTCTTCTTTCCTTCTTTCTTCTTCTTCTTATTGTTCTTCTTCCTCTACTACTTTTTTATTTCTTTCATTCTTTGTTCTTTCTCTTATTCTTCATCATCTTCATCAACGTCTTCTTCTTCTCATCCTCTTTTTTGTTGTAGTCTTTCATTGTTTCATTGTTCCTTTCTTTCTTCTACTTATTCCTTTTCTACAACTTTCTCGACTCTTTTCTATCCTTTCTTTCATTCAAATATTTTTTGTTCTTCTTCTTCTTGTTTCACTTCCACTTCTTCTTTTTCTTCTTTCTTTCTTTCTTTCTTTCTTTTTATCTTTCTTCATCTTTTTCTTCTGCTTCTTTTGTTCTTCTACTTCTTTATTTCTTCTTCTTCTTCTTCTTCTTCTTCTTCCTCTTCTTTCTTACTTTCTTTCTCTGGTTTCTTTCCTCTTCTTTTTCTTCTTCTTCTTCGTTCTTTCTTGTTCTTCCTATTCTCTGGCATCATCTTCTTGATGTTCTTTTTATTCTTCTTCAACTTCTTCTTCTTCTTCTTCTTACTTTCTTTCTCTTTTTTCTTCCTTCTTCTTCTTCTTCTTCTTCTTCTTCTTCTTCTTCTTCTTCTTCGTTCCTCCTTGTTCTTCATATTCTCTAGCATCGTCTTCTTCATCTTCTTTTTATTCTTCTTTTGATTCTTCTTCTTCTTCTTCTTCTTCCTCTTCTCCTTCTTCTTCTTATTTTCTCTCAATTCTTTCTTTTTTCTTCCTCCCTTACAAGTTGTAACTCCAACTAGGTTTTTAGCTAGATAAAGATTATGGTTTCCTGTGCAGTTTTGCATTTAATTAGGGTTTGTTTACCTATATAAAAATTTCACAAGTATTTTTTTCATTGCATCATGCAATGTAGGGTTCGGTTTATTTCGAATATTTGTGTTGAGAAAACTTTATGTGAGTGATATTGAAACATGTCATCAAATAAACTTTGACACATATATGAGAAAAAAGTAAAATAGTTGTCTAAAAATTGAATTTTTTTTTTTCATTTTTTCAGTAATGCATAAAAGAAATCTATATAAATTTTCTAAGATTAATTGATTTTTTTATCTCAATGTTGATTAATTGATTTCAAGATAAAATGATTATTTGATTTTCTAAATTTTGTACAAAACAAATGTGTGGAAGAGTTCAAATTATTTTTTCAAGATTTGATTGAAGGCACATGAACAATTATTTTTAGTTGACTATATATAATTATTCTTTGTTTGACTTTTTTTACCTTGAAAAGCCAAAACAATGTCTTAATCAAACATTACTTTAACCATTAATGGTACACATACTTTTTGGAAGAAAATGACAATTACTTGTTCATTAGTAATCCCTTGTTTGTGTGACATTACAATAACCATCTTTGAAATTCTATTTGCCATTACAAATAGGTAATTATGTCCACATGAAGTCATTAACAGATCATTGATAAAAACCATTAAGATATTTTTCCAAGGACTTGTCAATACTTGTAGTAGTATATGTAGTTCTTATTTATGACCTAATGGTTTTGATGCAACAAAAAGCGTTCACTTGACGATAAATTTCTTAACAACTAAATTCATGTGGGGTCAATAAGCATACCTTTGAAAATTGAGAGTGGTATTTGAAACTCCAATGTGTCTCATGGCCTTGGTAATGTGATTTACACTTATGCGTCTTTTTTATCACCATCTTGATGTACAACACTTTCTTTTTGATAAAATACTTTGAGTATTTACATCATTTTGTCTCCTGAAAAATTTTTCAGAACTTGGGGTCATCTTTGTGTTCATAACTTACTCTTTAAATTATCGAAGTTATATTTGCATAATACTTCTTAAACATTGTAAGAATGAAGGAAGTCAAGAAAGCGTATTTACAAGTTTATTCAATGTGCCTTTCTTATATTAATAATCAAGCTTAATTATTTCGATATGATGACCACTGGAACTATGATATAGGTTTTAGCTTTGATTGAGTCTATAAATGTTGGAGTGGTAAATGATCTGAACGTACTATGAATTATTTTCTAAGGGTGTATGTCATATATTATTTTATAGATTGATGTAAACAAATAAGCTCTTTATCATTAATTAGATTTTTTTATTCTCCTTGTAGTAATTAATAATAGTATGCTAGTGTCTTGGTTGATTCCATTAAAAGTACTTCAACAATTTACTCTAATGCATCTGCCTGAATCTCAAATGGATGTTGTAGATTGGTAGAGTTAGAAATGATTATTCCTAAATTACCTCTTTCAATTTTCAAAATTTCTTCATAATAGAATTTTAATTTTTTTTTTAAGATTTCTCCTTCTAAAATATGTACTTGAGGATACCTTGCTTAAACATCTAATTTTGTGAATGCTCATGCATGCCTTAGTGGGTCTAATAGATCATTACTTCTTCATAGTGGATACCTATTTTACAATTGATTTTGTCAAGAGCTCAACAATCCATGCACATGTGCCAACTTCCATCCTTTTTGCGCAAATTCAATTGGAGAGCCAAATGGTGAATTAGTAGCCTTGATTACTCCATTCTTCAATAACTCCATGACTTGCTTACTAATCACTTCCTCTTTAAAAACTAAGTTGTGATACATATCTATTTTTGTAAGTGTTGATTTGATAAAAGTTAATTTGAAGCTTCACAACACAATTTGGCAATTGCACTTGAGTTTAGTAAAAAGTGTATAATATTCTCTTAGTAAATTCTTAAGTTGTTTAGATAGATTATCATATTTATGGGAACCAATATTCAGCATCACAAGTCTAATTAAAAATAACACATAATTTAGACTTCTATTTTCTAATGTCTTTGCTTGGCTAGTAGCAATATTTTCTACTATTAACTTTCCTTTGTTGCATATTATAATAAATTTCTATCCGTCCTTTGTGAATCGATTTTATTGGGCTTATCAATAGTGTATATCATCATGATTCCACAAGTAGGAAAGGTCAAATTTGATATGACAAATTTCTAATGGAATTGCTTGATGGACAATTTCATCAACATATTCTTAAGTGATTTCAAATTTTTAATTATATTATCTATAAACTCTTGCTTTTGAGGCATTTTGACTCAAACCATGAGAATATTCGATAAGTGCCACCTTGTAAGTAGAGCTTCTCTGCAAAGCTTTTAAAGATCAAATGTTTCTAACTACTAGTGTCAATGGTAGCACTGACCAACTCATCAATAAGAGTATAGGTTGAGATGTGTTCCACACTTCTTATTATAATTTCATTAATTGTAAGCTCTGTTGGCCCTATCAAAAGAGATAGAGTCATATCTTTTTATTATCAAGCCTCAAGAATAACCCCAATTTTTCTTGTAATAGAGGCATTTTTTTCTCTATTTGCTTAAATGTGTCTAAGGAAAGATTAGTGTAAAAGATGCAACATTTTTCTCATATGTGGCCTTGCTTTTTATAGTGGATATAATTTTTGTGACTCCCACATGCTTTGATTCTTCGAAAGTGTGAAATCTTATGTCTTTCGTTCCATATTTTTATTCTTCTTTTCAAAGGCTACTGTAAATCTGCTTGCTTATACCAATGATTCTATAGGGAATAAAGTTAATTATGTAGCAATAGGATAATAAAAACCTTTGAAGTACATAGATAAAGTCTACATCATTGTAACAGATATCCTTAATACTATAGATTATCTTTAAAAATTAATGGTGTAATCTTAGATTGCTTACACTATCAATGTTAGAGATAAAGCTACTTCCTCATCCCTTCATACATAAACCATAGGATAAAAATTTTCTCAAACTAATTTCTTAATTAGACTCCATATTAGTTCTATATCTGAACGAGTTCTTAAATTTAAATTCAACTAGGCCAATGCATGGCTTAACATTTTCAATCAAGCATATTCTACATTCTTAAATGAAGAGTAGTTGTATAGGGAGAAATAGGTCTCAAGTTCATTCAATTTGGTATCTAATGTTTTTGCATCCATAGTACTACCACTAATAGGATATATCTAACTTGAACAAACGTTATCGACTCTCATGAATTGAACAGGAATATTAATGATGGCATCCTCAAATTTATCCCCAAGTGTCCCTGACTTAGAAACATTTTCTTTGAATGGTGTTTTTTCTTTCAAATTTATGATGGAATACATCGATTTTTAAGCACCATCCCTATTAATACATCTTTTTATTGTGTTAATGAAGTAACTTGTGCTTGCATAAGAAGATTGATCCCTCCAAGAACATTTCCATCTTTTGTTCATTATTCTTACCTCTTTATATAAAAGATGGATGACAATTAATGTAAAAAGTATAACGTTTTATTTTTCAAAAGACACATTTCACCATTAACCCAAAGCATACAACATGTACATTTTATGTCATCCAAACCCTTAATAGAATGTGAATGGATTTCTCATGCCACCAAGCACAACGCGCTTGCAGATGAGGCATGATAAGTGGTAACAAATAGAAATTCAATAACTGAAATGTTTTAGTGATGATATACAAGAAAAAGAAAAGGAACTTTAACCCTTTTTTGATGCTCCAAGATGGCTTTATAGTACCTATCAGTCACATGTCAATATGAAAAGCTACTTAGTGGAATACAAAAAACTGATTTTCCTTAAAATGGCCTTGAAAGGACTTTAGGCATCTCAAAATATTAACATTATAGATTGCAATGAATAATATCCTAACTATGAACATCAATGATGTAGTTAATTCTACAAAAGATTCATGCATAAAAAACTTGATCAAATTTTACAAAATGAAGTTAACTTCATTTTTGGAACCTTTTGAAGCAACAAACAAAAGGACATCATTTAAAGGAGCTAAGGTTTTCCTGTTGTGAGAAAATATTTAACGAAGTATGGGTGTTTTAGTTGTATGAATTCCAAGGAAAAATAATGAAAATGATGAACAATGTCTTCCAATGGTTATAAAGAATAATATTTAATTGAGGGGTTACCATTCTCTATATTACATGAACAATTTCATTAATATAAGAGATCTTTGGTGGGATTTAAGGTTTATGATGGAGGCTAAATGATTTCCGTGGATGCTAGGGAGAATTTATGTCATTAATAAGGATCAAGAATTTTAATATCACTCTTTTCAATAGAACCCTAATGAATCACGATTAGCTCAAAAGAATTCCAATATAGTTGTTTAACACATGAATTAGATCGTATTGGAGTACTTCATTCTTTGATCCTTCCTATAACAATAAGATCTATTCGAAAACATTTAAAATTCCAAAGAACATGGTCTAAAAGCATAGAATTCTATCTAGTGTTGACTCAAAACTAGAGCTTTCCAATTGTTGATTTAGGAATGAGGGCCCTAGCTTACAAAATAAGGAGACATAAAATTGACCATAAAGAAAGCTAAATTTTGTAATATATTCTAGTTCATTCAAGAATTAGAAAAGCTTCTTTTGAAGAAAGAAAAAGACCTGAACAAGCTATAAAAGAGTAATATAGTTTTGAATTGACAAAATTTAGGATTAGTTTTTCAAGGGTACTAAATAGTGGAGATGTATTAAAAGCTTGAAGGCAAGTACTATGTGGCTCAAGGAAGGTAATAAAAGAAGAACATTCTTCCACATAATGGCCAAAAATAAGCAAAGTAAGCTTTATAAATATGAATTAAAGATGTACGTTAGAGTTGGGTCTCAAAGGAGGATTTAATTTCCAAATATGATGTGGGTTGCTTCACCTCTCACTTACCTATTGTCTTTGCCAACAAAAATGGGAAGACCTTTGCTTTATTATCCTCACTAAAAAGTAATATGATGTTAATTTAGCTAATTTCTATGGTGGAAATATTAAAAATAATTGTTTGATGGATTTTTCAATTTCTTTTAAATTGGATGGGTTTAAACATTTCTTTTACAAGCATTGTTGATCAAGATGAAAGTTATGGAGCTATCGAAGACTCTCTTATTAGGAACCTATTACATAGACAATTCATTAGTGCTAATATAATCTTCCCTCCAAGAACTTGTTACACTACATCTATTAAAGATTGTAAACTAATTAGCTCTTATAGTTTCTTTAAAAAACATTTTAAGTTATTTTTTGTTAGCCTACAATCTTTATTGTTGACACACTCATCTTAATAGAGTAGCCAGCTTTTACAAAAAGGAAATCACTAAAAATATCTTCGTTGCACAGGAACTACTTTGATGTTTTAAACTACAAGGTCAAAGTTAATAACTCTATTATCAAACTATGCTTTAGGAAAGCATTCAAATGTATATCATACAATTTTCTTAAAAATTACTACACACAAGTAACTTTAACAACTAATTTATTAATCTAGTCATATGTATCTATAATGAAAAATGACTACTAGTCGTTAATTTTAGAGACAATGGCCGTCCTAATAATCCTATGTCTAAAGCAAGGTAACCATATTTCATTATTTCTTTTCCTTACCATAACTAAAGCATTAAGAAGAGGTTTAAGAAATATACATGAATCAAGTGTAGTGAAGCAATGTGAAACTTCAAGTGGTTATAAACTAGATTCTTATTTGGACTTAAAAATTTAATTTTACCCTCTTCTCAAGAGTGAAAAACACTCAAATGAAAATATCAATATATTCTTCTTTGAGCTCAATGGCACATCACATTTCGAAATTATTGTACTAAAGATTTTGTTTATTGAGAGAGAATAAACGAAACACAAGTAATAGAACAACATCTAAAAGCTCTTATGATTCAAAACATACTACCATTCAATCCCTTTTTTTGAAAGAACCTTTTTTACATGTAAGAAGTAGGTTGTTCACTGACAAAACTACATTACCAAAATATGCATGAACATAACTGGATAGAGGAAGAAATTAGTCTTAATGGTGGGTTTTGATTGTTAGCTATGTCCTAAAATTAATTCAACTCAATACTCTAATGATGTTCTATCCTTCAAATAATATTGTTAATATAGTAGAAAGTGCGACGAATGAGTTCCTTTTGAGGAATAGTCATCTATTATCCAAAATTTCTTTACTAATATAGAGGCTGTTATAAATTTAATACATTTTGGTGATATTTGGGGGAAGTTGAATTTTTAAGACAAATGGACTTTTTATGCATACAGGGACTCTCAAATTCTTACTTTTATGGATTGTCCAAGGTGAAAAAACTTATTGAACCATTTTTCTATGATCCATGGCATTAAACATAACCAACATGAAATGGTTCATAATTGCTTCTACACTAGTGGAATTGTAGTTACAAAAACTCTATAGATATTAATGTATCCTGAGTTCTTCCATTTCTCATATGTTATAATATTTGGAAGTTAAACATTTAAAACTAAAGAATAGCAAAAAATCATGGTAAATTCTATGACAAATAGAGTTCAACATAATATTTATGCAATTTTTAATTGTAGTCTAATAATGTAGGGAAGCTGAATAAATATTCAATTGGTAAAATATTTTGCTTCCTTTACATTCTTGGAGCAAATGTGAAACAACTAAAGTGGTTTAGTGGACTCCCTCAATGCTAACTTTTGTCAAATTTTATACTATTTGATTGACTATAGGGAACCAATGCATTGTTGGTTGTGGTCATGTGATCGCAAACCACTTGGATAAAGAAATCAAAGCATTCTATATTTAGGAAGGATCTAAAATAAATATAGAAGATAAGCTACGATAGTACAAGTTGGTTTAAACTTAAGTGACAATCTAGTCTTATAGAGCATTTTTGTAGAATCAAATAGTAAGTCAATCCTTGTAATGATTTGCTAAAGAATTGGAATCCTTGGTGTATGTTAATCCTTTTGAACAAAATGAATTAATTTCAATGTAAAGTGATTTGATTCTAACACATATTCAGAGAAGGCTATGTTATATTAAACCAATAGCTCAATTCACTAGCAATCATATTGATTTAGGCATTATAGATTCATAAAAAATTCCAAAAAGTTTCAAATCTTTAATTCAAAATGAGAAGGAGAGTTTTCCATATATTTATGGAATGATCATAAAGAAAGTCATCCAAAGAATCCATCCAAAATCAAACTCATCAAATTCTTTAATCTGTTCATTATGGTCATCTTGGATTTGTTTTTATGGAAGTTACTGGGTTATTGGTGTTGAAAAAAAATTCAAGATCATTGAAAACAAACCACAAACTTTTATCATATTTTTTAACATTTTCAAAACAATTCAATTCCTATAAACTACCTAGGCCTTTGTTCCATATGCTGAACATGTCATATTTTGGCCAATGGAATGAACCTATTTGACATGGCACATTTCATTCAAGGGAAACCCATTTCCATAGAATCTCTCATTTCCAATACATGAAACATATTCTTCTTATATTAAGGAAAATGATTTTTCCTTTTCAACAATAATACCAATCAACCACATTTACAGATTTTTTTGTCAAATATGAGCTTGGCTTTAAAAAATATGCAAAGCAAGACATAAAATTTTGACTACTTTTCTGGAAGTAAATTAAGCATATATTGCATTATAATTGCAGTAAAATTCTTTTTATATTATTAATACAATGGTAAATTTGTGACTTAGGAAGCTACCTATGAAATTTATTTTTCTCATTAGAAATTAGATGGTTAGAGAATGAGAAAAAAGCCATTACTTTCTTAGTAATGTGTTGATTATTTAATCCAGTAGCACATGAAAATATTTATTAATTCGATCACATGGCATGTTTCTAGAAGCTCATCATTGGTATTTCTTGATTCAATGGCATCAATTAGGTACATTGGTTTTATTAAACAATACGTCAAACTTTGTATTTCATTTGGACAATTAGGTGATTTGTTTAAATTCATTACACCTTCTTAATGGGTTTCTATCTCACTAATATGGTCTCAAAAGTTTAAACAAATATGATGGCACTGATCATTCATTTTAAAACATATGGTTATGGGGTTAATCATTATATTATTTGACAACTTCCTTCAAAGAAATACTATCATTGCCTTAGATGATAAACAAAAAGGATGATTAGATTGGCGTAAAAAATTTTTAGTTGGTGTTGGAACAATTTTTTTTTGATAATGCTTCCAAAAATAATTTAGATTACTTTGATGATGAACGTTTTCTTAAGTACAACATGATTCCTTAACCATCCTAGCTAGCATTTCTTTTGAAGACTACCATTCTCTATACATAATTCTCAATGCTAACAGGTAAATTTTTCCTTTTTCCTTCACCTGGTGTCAGGATCATTTTGATAGACTCACACATTACAAAGGATTAAACAAAACTATTGATTATTAGTCTTTCATATTTTTATAGCAATGAAATCCATTAAAGTAGAACATGATATTTTAATTCATTGTAAGATTGTTATTATTTAAATATCTGTCATGGCACATATGATTTTGATATGTATAAAATTCCTCCAATTTTTGTCGAGGTTGTTCAATTATGACAATACTTGAATATACTGGTCAAACTTATCTATTTAAGCACACTGTCTCACTTGGAGTAGTTTAGTTCTTCAATTAGCATCATTTATCACTTTCCTAATATTTTGATAGAGTGTTTTCGATGATAATTCTATTCATATAGTGATTCAATTCATTATGCTCTTATGTTTTCTCATATCATTTCAATGGATAAGTTTTGTGGAATCGACCATGGTCACTATGGACACCTCTATGTATTGCATTTATTCAAACAAATATATTGAATAGGTCATACAAGTACTTCAATGAGATACTCCAAATCATTGAGTGGTAACCAATTAGCTTACAACCATAATGGAAATTAGGACATTGAAAGCTCAAGGATCATCCTCTTCCTCACATGTCAACTTTTGCCTTTAGAGGACTTCATTATAACACTAATGCATTTCAACTACTAAACTCTATCTATAATAATCTCAACATACAATAGTATTTATTTTTAAAAGAGAAGGTTGAGCAATGGTTTACTTAACCTTGTAGTGTTGAAAAAGTTGATTAAATGATATCAGAGGATGTTAACCACTTAAGATAAATATAAATAGAATTTGAGTATATCTTTATTAATAATTTTGTACATTTCTTTTATTTTAAAATACTTTAATTTCCCTTAAAATGTAGAAAACCATTATAAATTTGAAAATAATTAAAAAGTACATCAACACTTTTAGAAAGTTCAATTTAATTCCAAGCCTTCATCACCCCAAATAAAACCCAAACTAAAAAACCAATTATTATAGATTTTCACAAAAAAACCCTCACCAAAATGAAATAAAATAAAAGGTCAGTAATACCCTTTCAAAGAAATAAAACTAATTGAAGAAGAACAATTGCAATGACACAAATAAAATTTTATGCTTTTACTTATCTTATGTTTGACAAAATATTTAACAAAGAATAAATGTATTATGACTTCCTTGAATAAATTAACAAATAAAAGAATTTAATTTTTTTTTATTCAAGTAATAAAGGAGCGGTGTAGCTCAAAGACTTAAGGATACATTTAATTGAAATAATGGTTAGCACCTACAATTAACACTTCAATTTTCTAGCTTAAAATAATTCTTACTTTTTATGTTAAAAAAATGTAAAAATTGCAAACATATTACAACAACTAGAAGTAGCAACCAAACTTCCCAATTTGTTGCTATGGGTCAAACTAAAAAAATTTAATAGCAACTATTCAAATGTAGTCCTTTATGCAAAATATTGAGTTGGCTAGCTCAACAATGTTTATAAAAAAGTAGTTATGATCCATCAGACATTATTAGGACCATTAGAATCTAGAATATTTCACAACAAATGAGAGTCGCATGATTAATTTTAATATGGATTGCTAGATAAAAAATGACATGGTCGAATCAAGGTAAATAATAGGCACATGATTTATTTTACTTTTGAGTTCTAAATAAAAATAATGCATGATCAAAATAAAGGCAAATGTAAGCTACATGATTGATTTTAACTAGGACCATAAGATCACAAAAGTTTCATAATGAAATAAATAAATTTAATTTTTATGCAGATTAGAATGGTGGAGGAAATTTAGACCATCCGATCAAGAAAATTATGTGATAGAATGATTCGAAATAGATCTATGGTTTACAAAGAAGGATGAGCTTTCAAACATTTGATCTACACGTTTTGGACAGGCATATAAAATTTCAACTATTCGATTTAATACTAGATATAATATCACACATACTTTCACATTTCCAAAGTGATATATGAAAAAAGAATTGGGAATTTTAGCCTCATAATGCTTATTTCAATAAGATAGCTCTACATCATGGTTTATAAGTGCGCATAAAATTAGTTAAACATGTAGAGCCCCCAAATTCATTTAAAAGATCACCACACCTTTCTTACTACTAAATACATAACAAGTTGAAGAGTGGTTTTGTGACTTGATACAGCATCTTAAGAGGTGAATAGTGGTTCTTGATATGATATTGTGATTCTTTAGATTTTTGTTTTACTCATGGCTTTTATAGAACAACATTAAACACGATTATGTAAGATCATTTAAGAGTAAGGGTATGCAAAACGATAATATATATATATATATATATATATATAAAATCATGCGTGTGTGTGCACAATTAAATCTCTTTATTAAGTAAAAGTAGTTACATTAATTATTTATTATTTAGCATGCTTATTTTTTTAAAGGTTTCATTTTTTCTTATTAAGAAATGATGAACATTTCTATCCCCATGAACACATGGAGGATCAAAGAGGTTTTGCTGATATTAGCCCAAATAACTAATGTTTAACATAGTTATAAACCATGGATATATTTAATCATGATAAGTGATGAAAAGGAGCTACAATGAGACATAAAGAACTTTTGCAAGCACAATGTTATGTTGTTGACACCCAGCCACACCAAGCTATGGTGCTTAGTTTGATGATAACAAACTTGATGTATTGATAATAGATTAGTTTGAGTGAATTTTTATATGTTAAAGAGTTGATATGGTTTTTCAAGAAATCAATAAAAGAAGAAGAGGAGCAAATATCAAATCTTATGAAGATTATCTTAATTAGAATAGTAAATATCAAGCGATATATTTTGAATTTAATTTTATATATTTCAATTTAATTTTTTTATTACAATGCAAAGGTTAGTTTAACCATTCATGAAGGCTACAAAAATGAAATCAAATTTTGAATTGTCTATATTAGAAAATATTTTTAATTTATAATATCATTTATCTTCATATGTTGATCATCATAAGAATCATTTTTTGTATCTTTCAAAATTATTATTTCCAAAATGATTAATAAAATCTAAAAATTTTATAAAATAATTGTAAATGAATTAGCTAACCTAAATCTATATAAGAAATGTTTTGTCTAGGGCAATAATGCTAAACCTATTTGCTCCTACAATCAGATAGAGGCATAACTCTTGAACATGGGGAAGTATATTGAATCGACGCACAATACGTTATATTCATAAATCAACTAATCATGTCACTATTAACACGTCTTACTAAATCCTAAAAAATCCCAAGGTAGCTAATAGTAAAATTACACTATTCTAAAGAACATAAGATGTTTTATATTGACCAAAAATAATAGAAAGTACATCAAGTTTCACTAAAATGTAATGCTTTTTGTACATAGCTAACTTCAAAATTTAATGAATGATGTGAGCTATCTGATCATGCAATTTTGTAATCAAATAATTGCCAACTCATTTACATTTTTTAAGATATAATTTCGTCAGCAATTCGATCACTCAATTTTGTGATTGTGTGGTCGACCTTTAATCAAAAACTAAAATTAAATCCAACAATCAGGTCATAATCTAGATCTAATGGTCCATATGAAATCATGATTTGAAAACTACTCTAGTTTATTCAAAACTATCACTTTATACAAATTTCACTATCAAATATCTAACATGCTTCTCATGTTTCTCATCATGTGGCTCTTACAAAGCTATTATTTAACTATAATTTATTGTCCATTTTAATTTTTATTCAAATAATATTATTTTTCTAATTAAAAACATCCCTCAAATCCTAATGATCAATCGGTCAGTTTAGTAAGTGCTATTAGTCGATATAAAATTTTTATAAATAGGATAATTACTAAAGAAATAGATTAATGAAATTTTTACAAGAATATAAAGGAAATGCTTTTAGTAACGATATTAAAGCCGTTAGTAGCTAATGCGCATCTTCACTTCCATTTTTTTGTTTCCTTTATCATCAAACTAAAATTTTTCTTAAAATCAGTTAAGCTCTCATTTTCTAATTGATTAAATTAAAATGATTGAACCTTATTGAGCATTTCATTAAGCATAATAACAAGTCATTATAGATTCTATTTATTGTTTTCCTTTCATCTTTTTATAAATCCTTTTTTATTGTAAGGCATTTATGGTTTATATTATTCTATTTAAGTATTCTAAAAGTTTAGCCTACCCAGTTTTTTGCAAAATTTTATGTAAGTGTTTTTGCATTCCTTGGCTTTTCCATGGGTAAACATAGGTTTGATTTTAGATAATACCATCAAAAAATATACTTGCGTGCACTTTATAATTATTGTTGCCTTTTGTTATCATAATTTCTCTAAAAATTTATTATTAAATAAAACATAATGTATTTCAAAAGAAAATTAAAAAATGCATAAAATTACTTCAAGGAATTGGTTCAAGCTTATTAAAAAGATAATTATATATTTTGAAAATACTCTTTTTAAGAAACAAAAACTTTTTATATTTAATTCATCATCCCTTTTGCTAAACCACACTTCACATGGTGCTAGAAGCTCATTAGTTGAAGAGTAATGCTGAAACTTCAAATGAATTGTAAGTAGTAAATTGAAAGAAAGGATCCTAATGAAGCATAAGGAAGCAAGTTGATAGTTCAAATGAAGAGATGATAATTTAGAGAACATATAACCAAACTTAAGTTATATATAGAAAATAAAAAATTTTGAGAAAAAATTTATTTAATAATTTCTTAAATTGACAATTCATAGACATTGATTCCATTATTTTAGGCATTATTGATATTCAAATTCATAAAAAAAATTACGCATTTGGACACGGCATTTCAAAAGAACGTAAAACATAAACATCTAAGTGATAATGAGGCGATAACATTTCTGAAGTTTGGTGTGAGCATGATGAAATTTGCAACATGATTCTAAAGTCATTCCATTATTTTAGGCAATATGATTGCATTTTCCTTGGGGCATTTCTTTTATGGTGAATCTAGATAAGTTCTCCATCCTTGCAAAACATGATAATTCCAATGCTTTGAAAAAGAGGTCATGTTCAATGATGACTTTGCTTCCAAAAAGGATTCTCCCTTCAAACTCACTCTAATAAGCTATGTTTTCACTTGGATGACCCAACATTGAATTACTAAGATTAAGAATTCAAACAAAATGCCTTATTTGGATCTTCCATGATTGGGTAGACTTGTGCTCTTAATATTTTCACTAGAAACAGACAACATTTGGTACTAGATGTACAATATTTGGAAAATCATAGACTTTCAAATGAGAAACTTAATATGTTTCCCAATGTTTTGGCTCAATATTGAACCTTTGAATGCTCTATTGTGGTTCTTATTGGAGAACCTTTCAATTCACTTCTTCAACAAGTAGTGCCTATTCTCAATCATGAATAGTGAACTACCCATCAAAAGTAGATTCTACACAAATTAACTAAACAAGGCCATATGGGACTCTAGCCCATGTATTGGTCAATCTTGTTAAAGATCTTTTGTTAGATATTGAAATCTCTAGAACGATTGGGAGAAATAATGTATTTTGTAAAAAAAATTAAGTATTTAGAATTTTTCAAATACTATCTATACAATTTTAAACAAGGACACTCAATGGTCCAATGTAAGAAAGAAAAAGTTCTAGACCCTAATTTGTTAGAAATGGTGATGATGAGAAAATTCTAATTACTTAAGCAGTAAGAAAAATGTGAAATGTCCACCTTTATTAGTCATCAATTTAGACACCTAAAGGTTGGATAATGAATGAAAATCAATGAGGCAAAGTAAGGGTAAATAAATTGATAATGGTATGACAGAACTTAGCATGCTTGAAACACTCTTACCCCCAAAATTGAAAGAATTAACTCCCCCGACTACATCATAGATAATTAAAGTTTGATAAAGAACTTAATTGTACAATGAGTCATCTATTTGTTCATTTTTATGATCAACTTCAATGAGAAATTGTAAAGTAAGAGTAAAAAATTTAAATCTAACTTTAAGCAAAGGAAGGATGTGTACCTTAAACAATCAGTGGAGATTCAATCTCTCACTTTAATAAGGATCTCAAGTAAAAAAGCAAAGGCTCTTAAGCATTTTGAGATAGACTATAACAACTTTATAGTGGCTACCAGACACAAGTCATTGAGAAAAGCAACTAAATTGAATGTAAAAAATTGATTTTCCAGAAAAGGACCAAAAGAAGCCTTTAGGAATCTCATAATGCAAATATCAAATATTGTAACTAATAACTTCTTCATTTTTAACTTCGATGGTGTAGTTAGTTCTATAGTGTCTTGATGCCTTAATAACATAATCAAAATGCACAAAATTAAGTTAATTGCAATGTGGGAAGCCTTTGAAAGTGATAGACAAATGGAAATTATTAAAGCATACGAGCTTTTCACTATTTTGAGGGCAATATTTCTAACAAAATATGGGTGTTGTAGCTGTCATACTAACAATACCAAACAATGAAAATGAAGAAAAATGCCTTCACATGTTATAGTGCATGATATGCAAACAATGTGTTACATATTGAATCATGACTAGTTCATAAAATTTCGTTTTATAATGGTTCAACATATGAACAATATCTTATTAGACCACTCCATATATCAGTCATTTTTCCATCAACAATTAAACAGAATACTAAACAACTTAGATTCCAAAGAACATGGATTAAAGGCATAGAATTCGATCTAGTGCTTGTTAGAATTGGAGTCTTCCAATTGCTAGGTTAGGAATGAAGGCCTTAGCATAAAAGCTAATGAGAGTTAAAGATCCATTTAAAGAACAAACTAAAACTTAATTTGGTAATATATTTTATAAGATTGAATTATTAGAAGAACATGTTATGAAGAAGGAAAACAAATTCAAAGAGTTATAGATTATTTTTTGGGGATGGAACTAAAAGATCTTTGGATTAGCTAATTATGGTTGCTAAAATAGAGTATATGTGTTAAAGCCAAATGACAATTACTGTGTGACTCAAGGATGGTGATAAAAGAACTAATGTCTTCTACACAATGGTCAACAATATGAAATGGGATATTAACACAAAAAGAACTAAAGATTCAAATGGTATCTGGGTCTTAAAAGAGGATTCAATTGCCAAATATATCAATGATTGCTTCACCTCTAACTAGTCCCAACTAAAAAGGTACTTTGCTTTGCTATGCTTAAACATACTAAACAGTACAACGATGTTGATTCAGCATGCTAGCAAGGAAGAAATATAACAAATTTTTTTTGGGGTGGATTCTTTAAGTTCTTTGTTATTGGATGGGTCTATTAGTTTCATTTACAAGAATTGTTTGACAATAATTCAAGATGACATTTATGATGTTATCATTGATTTTCTTATTGGTAGCCCATCACATAATGAATTCACTAGTACTAGCACAATCGTCCTTCCAAAGACTTATTGTAGTAAATCTTTTGAAGGTTTTTGAAGAATTTGTTTCTATAGTTTCTTCTAAAATACTACTTTTTATGTAGTTATCTTATAGTGTTTGTACTCATTATCACCTTGATGGAGAAATAAACTTTTACCAAGTGGAATTCACTAAAAATACCTTACTTGCATAAGAACTACTTAATGATTTAAATCAAAAGATCCAAGGTAATAACTCTATTATTAATCTAAACTTTATGAAAGTTTTTAGTAGTATATCTTAATGTTTTGTTAAACACATAATATACAAGTTTAACTTCAATATTTAATTTATTAACATAGTGATGAGTATTTATAATATAAGTTGTTTGTTAGTCATTATTAATGAAAAAAAATGGATTCCTTACAATTGTCTCATTGGTTAAACCAAGGTAACCATTTATCCCCATTTCGTTTCCACATTGTGGTTGAAGAGCTAAGAGGTGGGCTAAATGTTCTACATATGCAAGGAAAAGTGAATCACGATGTGCCCCAAAGAGCTTGTCAACCAGACTCCCATTTGTGTTTTATAGATGGCTATATCCTCCTTTGAAGAGGTGACAAATAGTTATTTTGTTTATGCTGGAGAGCACATCGAGTTTGTAGATTAATGTACAAAAGGACTTCTTTATTTATTTAAAATTATCAAACACAAGCTTGAGAACATCAACTTGGAACTCATGGGATTCAAATGAAGCTACCTTCCAATCGCTCAACTTGAGAGAACATTATTTAATGTTAAGAAATTTGTGATCCACTTCCAATAATAGATTAATAATTTTTGTAAGAAGAAATTACTCTTAATTGGAGTAAGTAATGGTTAGTCATGTGCTCCAATTAACACTACTTTATGCACTAATGATTCCTTATCTTCCTAACAAGATTATCAACATAGTAGAAAGTGTGACAAATGGTTTTCTATTGGCTAATAATGATTAGGTGTGTAAGCTAAATTTGGCCAACTAGAAATAAATTAGGTTCCTCTAGGAAAACTATGGATAAGTCATTAACAAATTGAAATATGTTAAGGATGCATGTAATGCAAGGCTTTGTCAGATCGTCTACACCTCAAAGATTATTTGCGCTAGAAAAATAAGTGGTAATTACTTCAATAAAAATTGTTATCGATCATGCTCCTAACTTGGAATGATATTGACAAAATCATTCTCACTATTTTCATACATGTATGGGTACAATTGACTATCAATTCAGCATGATACAAACTTATAAGTCATTACCTTATTAGTAAGTTAGAAAACATAACGTAGAGTACCTGCCAGCCTTCCAAAAATTACTTACCAATGTGGAGGAACCAAAATAATTAATTGTCATTCCCTAATTGGTTGAGAAAATTGAATTTATATTTATAAACAAATACCTATTTTGTGCATGTAGGGATTTTCGAAATCATGCTTTTACGGAGTGTCCTAGTTGCAAAAACATATGAAACCACTTTGCTCTAAAGTTTTGCATAAAACTCATCCAACATGATGCTAGTACAACAGTGAAATATAGTCACACTCATCAGGAATTTATATAGTGATTGCCCAGATCTAGAACATACATATCATGAAGTTAATACTTTATCTAATAAAGTTTTTGATTATTATTATCTGAAAGATGGTGTTTATTTTATGTATCCAAACTTTACATACCCACACATTTCTTAGGGATTTTCTTATCTCACAAATAGATAGTGGAGGTCTTTGTGGACAATTTGGTCGAGTCAAAATAACAACATGTGCAACTGATTGATTTCATGGGCCATGATTACCCAAAAAAGTTTGATCATAGATTCCCAATGTTGAAGATCTGTCACAACTAAATTAGGTAATTACAGTAAAGGTCCATACACACCATTTCTTATAGAAAACTCACCATGAAAACATGTAAGTTTTGCCTTAGTATTAGGAATTTTTAAAATTAATAGAAAAAATTATTCTATGTTCTTATAGACAAGTTATCTAAAATGGATCATTTTATACTTTACTATAAGACATTAAATACCTCACATATTACAAAGTGATTTCTTGATGAAATTGTTAAACTACATGCTTACCTCAAATTATTATTTTATATCATGATGTCTGATTTGCTAGGTAATTTTGAAAAATACATTGGTGCCTAAAGCAATCAAAACTTAAGGTTTTATAGACTTATTATCCCAAAAATAAAGGGGCAAATAGAAGTTGTTAATCAAAGCTTAGGCAATCTTTTTTTTGCCTAGTAGTAAAATAAGCAAAAATCTAGAATCTTTTATAGCATTTTACTTATTTCATTTAAAATGACTCAATTAATAGAATAATAGGTTTGAGTACTTAAAATCAACATCCAAGTTTTATTTATTTAGTTCTCTTGCCTTATGATTTAGCACTTCTTAGTTTGTTGTGTCTTTTGCATATTATATTTTGTTATTACATAAATATATTAGTAAATAAATTGATTTAAAAAATTTAATATATAAATAAAAAGAAAATAGTCATTGACACCTTAGAAAGTTTGTTGAAAGTGATTATATAAAGATTTTTTTTAGGTTTGGGAGACTCTACTTGGAACCATTAAAATTTTTTCATGGTTATAATATTGGACCATTTATAATTATATAAAGACTAAGTATCAACATATATATTTTGATTAACCTAAAGATTATAAAATTAGTGCTACAATTAATATTTGTTAACTTCTATCATACAAAAAAATATGCCTAATATCTAGTGACTCGTTTTGGCCTTCACCATCAGTGCCAAGTAAAATTATCCCAACAATACATTTACCCACATCTTATGAGCTTTGGGATTAAGTGGAGGAAGTCTTAGATGATCAAACAATCTCCACATTCAATCATGTATAACAAATATTTTTTGTAGGTTAATAAGACCATCAAGTCTCTGATGACACTTCGATTACTAAGGAGGAGCTACACCACCTAAATTTAGAGATATTAAAAAAATATTAGAGATTATAATATGACTCCATGGAGTTGAGCTTTTTCTCACCTAGGGAGAGCGATAGTACTTTGTTTAATGGTAACAAACCAAAAATATTTTTATTAAATTTGTTTAAGGGAATTTTTAGAATTTAGATAATATGTTCTTATATTTATGAAAGAACTTAAAGAAGAAAAATAAGGAAAAATTGCATGAAAATCCACTTTGTTATAGTGGCAAATCATCTTGTTTCATTGCAATTTAAAAATTTTTGGTATCTAATGTGTGATTCTTAAAAACGTTTTGCACACTAATTTCTGTTATCCCCTTTCCAATGCCTTTGTACTAGTAGTGCTATATGCATATTTTAAGGAAGCTTTTGGCTATTAAGGACCATTTTATTTTTTAAAAATTTCTTAGATTTTGATATGGCATCATAAAAATGAAGGTATTTTTTGCCGAACGTGCTTAGGAAGCCAAAGATGATTTTGTCCATACCAAATAATTTAATTTATTTTTGTGATCTTATGGTATACCCAATGGATTATTTTTTATTTAGCAAACTAAAAACTTATAAGTGATGATTCTTATCTTGTGGTGTCAATTGTTACTTGAGTAGAGCTTTAAAAAATCATATAAATGATGTCAAATATCGTCAAGGATGTGGAAGATTATTGAGAACCCAAAGGGCAACATAAATTTGTTTTCAAGGAATGTTTTGTTCTTTTGAGTACTTATGTAATGGATAAATTACCTTTTATTTGATATTGACCAAGAAGTACACATTAACCTTATTTTAAGCATGCACTTGTCATTAATTTTAGGAATTGATAGAATTAAATATAAGATTATTTCATAAACTAAGACAAAAGATTAAATTCCAATAATAGTGAAAAGTCTTAGAAGTAAGGTGCTCAGTGACAACTTGAATTTTTATGCATGGAAATATTACATTTTAAGCTAAAAATACATTCATATGCATCGATACATTACATCAAGAAAAATTCATTATTTTGTCCAAAAAATATCTTTAAAAAGTAATAGTACAATATGAACTTTTGTAAATACAAATTGCTAAAAGAATCTCTATTTGATGGTCTATTTGATCATATAATTAGTTATCTAAACTAGGTTATTATTGGTAATGAACACTCAATTAGGCTAAAAATAAAAAACAATGGTGAAATTCTAAGATGGAGATTTCTTGAAGGCCCATTAAACAAATTAATCGATCATTTGGTGTTCAATCTAATGCACAATAGATCATTCAAGTTTTAAATCCAATAGAATGAACAAAATTGATCATCAAATCACTTTCTATACGATGACCATGAAAACATTTAATAGAATTTTAAGTTGAACATGATGTCATTTTTTAGCATGGAATAAATCATTTAATGTATGAGAACGAAACTTAAGCTAAAGCAAGATTTTTATGAAAAGCTAACTTTAAATTAAAAATGGATAGTTTGTTTAATTTAGGTAATAAAAGTTGAAGGTAAAGGATGATGTAGGAGCATCATGTGTTAGCTCACAAGCACATAATAATTTGAATTGCACTAATCCCATTAAAACTCAAAGCCATACCTAACAAAAATCTTATTTAGATTAAAAACATTTGTCAATCATAAGGCTTGACTACAATGATAAATTTTTTTTATCATTACCTTTGCTATTTTTGCTCTGTTCTTCCAAAGAATTTTCATAATAAAATATGTCATCATCGATATTAGTTCTTGTGCATCACTCACTGCCGATAGCTATCTTCCATCACCTGATCATCTACTTCTTGCAATCACTGCTATCTAATTACCAAATATCACCTGCTTCCCCACCATCACTAGGCCAACAACTACTTCCCAACCACCAACCATCTCCTTGTTGCTTGTTAGCTACCACACTTTGATCATCGTCAAATGCTATCATCTAACTTCTTCGCTGCTGGCATCCTAGTCACATCATGGTTGATGTTCGATCATCATATTGCATGATTGCATTATTTTTTCTATGTCATAACATTTTTCATAAATTTTTATAGTTCGTGTTAAATATAATTGATCTACTTAGAGTTAATGTGATGGAATTGTAAAGATTTGTATTGATTCTTTAGTGATTTAATTAAAAAATTTTCCTTCTCTATATATTTTGCATTTAATGTTATTGATCTTTTAATAATTAATGTCATGAAAATCTAAAGATCTCTTTTAGATTCTTAAGTGATTTAACAATAAAATTATCATTCTCTTTTTCCTTGCTTATGATATTTTCCAAAGGTGTATTTTCCTTTTATTTTTTTCATACATGAAGCTCTCTTATAACTATATATAAGAGAGGCTCTCTCATTATAATGTAGTTATTAATAATATAAATTTCTTTTATTCGTGTGCCTTCAACTTTGTGAGTAAAGAGTGTGTACCCAACTCTAGTTTTAGAAATATAAACTTTCCTTTTTTAAGAGATAAAGATTGAATGTGAGAGAACTTCTACTAGAAGAGCTGACAAACAAACAAATTCACCTTTCTATCAACACCAGTAAGTCTTCACCTACTTTGTTGCTCTTTTTGCCCAATCGCCAAACTATCACTATCCTCAATAAGGCTCGAGATCCTCACCAACATTCTTGTTACGCCATTATGATCCCCACCTATCCAAATCACCAACAAATCATTCTTTTTCGTCTTTGATACTTTACATGTTAACTCGAAAGGAAATATAAGCCACCTCACCATAAACGTGCACTCTCTCTATAGCTTCTATTTTTTAAATGATAATCTAAAGTAAATATTGTCCTTTCATTTATTCAAGTACTCCAAAAAAAGTTTTTCTTAAAGTCTTTTTTTATTTGAGTGATATTTGACGCGATAAAATTGATTTGTAAGACTTTATACTTAACTCTTAATGTGTTGCCACATGCTCCACTTAATAATCTATGCTATTAATTTAGAGGCAAATATTTAAATAATTATAAAACACCTCACACACCATCTATCCCTAATTTAATGTATGGCATCCTTTAATATTTTCTAATAATCTATTAAGCTTTTCTATATATTGGCTCAAAATTACGTCATAGAAAAAGTTTACTTTATTCTATATAAGCTTTGGTTTAGTTCTATTGTTTTCTACTTAATATTTTAAGAAATTATTTTAAAAAGATTCTAATAGTAATGTTTTTTACTTTCAAACAAATTTCCATTACATAGTGTGTCCACTAAGGAACTTTTAATTGGTTTTGGACAAATTTTGTTTTAGGAGATCATACAAAAGCATGGATATGACTTCATCATCTTTGTTGAGAACCATATAGTTTTATGTACAAGGTGGTTTGGTAAAAATGAGACCATGATCACTCATCATTTTTTTTGAAAATACATGCCATCTTAACTTTGGTAGTCCATTGTTATACTTATTTTGTGTTTACAAATTATTTTAAATAAAACAAATATATAAAAAAGAGGATATCACTCACTATTCTCCTTTCCTTAAATCCCTATTTATGAAAACTTTATATGATCATAAGGCCTAGCAGGTGTTCTCAAATATCAAACTAAAGTTAAGAATCAAATCAAAGCAAAAGATAAAACTCAAACCATGATTACATGCTAGAACTATCCTGATCAATAGCCTATCTCACCTAGATGGTTATACAAATTCTATTAAAACAATAATGTGAATCAAAACATAGAAGGTAAAGAGATAATAAGGGAAGAAGTACCACACCTAATAATCATGTAAAAAACCCCAAGAGTCATGAAAACCATAGAAGCGATGATGTTGCTTCTAATGAATGTCACTGAAGTACCTATAAGACAAATGATAACCATAGAAGAATAAATGAACCTTCTAATGAGACAAAGCTAAATGATGATCTAGATATGCCTAGTAAAGAAGAAAGACTTAGGAGGCATAAAAAAAGAGAGAGAGCGAGCATATCCTTAATATGAAACTAAATGCCCTAACTTTTAATGATAATTCTAATCCTAAAGATTATGTTGACTAATAGACTAATATGAATGATTGCTTCAACTAGCACCAAATAATTCAATACAAAAATATTAATTTATTATAACTAAACTCAATGCTACTATAAATAGGTTTTGTAGAAACCTAAGAGTGGTAAGATGTCAACAATTATGAGGAGATATCCCAAACCTGTAGAAACCTTAACATTAGTTTATACAATAAGTTTGCTCTATTAGTCTATAATAGTGAATTGTTGGTTGAATAACAAACTTTTCTTGAGGTGGTAAATTTATTAAAGAGTATATTAACAAGTTTGAGGACTATAAACTTCAAAGTGATATAAATGAATCCATACATGTAGTACTCTCCTATTTTAAGGTATGTTTAAAATATATATATATATATATATGTTGAGCTTAATTTGAAAAATGATACTACCCTAGAGAATACTTATTATTTAACTTGAAATATAAAAAAAATAAACATATTTTAAAAGAAATGTCCTTCTAGTAGTTTAAAAGCTTGCACCAAAATTCTTGCTTAAGCCACTTATACATGCAGTTCATCTATCCCCTCTACCATAGTTTCTAAATCTCCTAAACCTATAGTATCATCCATGTCATTACACCATTCTTCAAGCAAACCCATTTTGTTCCAAATTACCTAACCTAGAATCTCCTATTTTAATTTTTTTTCATCAAAAGTGGCCTAAGCCTACATTGGACAACCCACTATGGGGGTTTAAAAGCAAAGTCAGCTAGTAGGAGCTGAAGTAACAGCTTGGGTAGGGACATTCCCCTTTCCCAAGACATTCAGACGAGCATACATTTTTTGCCACCCAATTCGCAGGGGTATTGCATTCCCTCAAAACATGAGTGAGGCAAAAAACAGGCAGCTTCCTCACAAAGTGGAGAGCATCAGAAAAAATACCACCCTCCAAAGGACATCGAACATGTTGCAATCCCTCATGTAATGCTATAGTAGAAACAGTCTGGAACTCAACCGTAGCATATTCCTTTAGTTTTGTCATGATAAACACCATAGCTCCCATAACAGTCTTAAGCTCAGAGGCGTCACTTATCTATGAAATGAAACCTCTCCCCACAACATGCATGGGCCTTCCCTCATGATCACGAACAACAAAGCCATTACCAGCCGTCTCATTCCTCATTGCTGCGTCGCGATTGATCATTATCCATGCCGCTGGAGGGGGAAGCCAAAAAGTGGTTACCAGGGACCCCAAGGTGTTGAACTTCCCGTTGGACGAAGAAGGATGATGATTAATGAGCTTTATAGTGGCAGTGCTTTCTAATTTGGACCTCTAAATTAGCATGTTATTACTGATGGTGGACTTTTTATGCACCTTGGGGTTCCTATTCTCCTAGATATGGAACAAGGTAGAGGCCAAAATGGCCGGATGAGCGGCGGAGATGCCACGCGTCGTGTCAAGCTGAGCTGCACGGGAAAGAAAACGCTCCAAAAACCTGCCACCACTGCGGGTGCACGTGCGCACATTGCCACAGATGCCCAAAACCTCGACAGATGTGTGCAACACAGGGTCCTCCATGATACTGCAAGCGGCAGCACAATCATACAGCTCGTGTTGCTGAGTCTCAGCCACATCACAGCCCCAACTACAGTTGCTACAAACAGTCAAATGCCTTCTTTTGAGCCAATCCGCCGTAGGCACGAGGTTCCGAGCAACGCGCCAAAGGAAAGTATGGACCTGGGGTAAGACTTTAAGCTTCCATATCCACGCAAGGTCCCCTAGCGGTGGGGTAAATTGAGCATTGTCAGCTCTTCTCAATGCAATGAGAGCCCGGTAGAACTTAATAGAAGAGACCTTAAGGGATTCAGTGTGTACCTAAAGAAACTCATCATTCCCACAATTATGACCCCAGGCAGCTGCATGACTCTGTCCTCCAATAAAAGGTTCACCAAGCGAGCAATAGAATCCTTGTCCCACTTCCTCGACCCCAACATGCAATTTCCCACATATTTTTGCCACGACGCCTCCATGTTGATGAATGTGGGCACCATTTTATTGGAAGAAAACCCAACCAATTGTCTTCATAGAAACGAGTGCACATTCCATCCACCATCCTCCAGCTGAAACCCCCAGGGCATATGGGAGGGCCTCAAGCAGCAACCTTCCCGCATGGGAAGCACCCCTAGGGACCCTGCAAGGGTTGTTTCCCAGAGGGTACTTAGTCTTCATGATGTCTGCCCAAATGACCAATGCATGGCGGCAGATCTTGAGATCAAGTAAGCCAAGGCCACCCATGTCGTTCGGGAGCGTAACAGTGTGCCAATCAACATAATGGATAGCATGAGCCGTACCTGCGCCACACCATAGGAATCTCCTCATCAACTGTTCCATCTACTCCACCACCCCCTGTGAAACCACACAATGGCACATCACAAACTTTGGAAATGACTCAAAAACAGCCTTGATCAATAGTATCCTTCCAGCCAAGGAGAAGGGGCGTGCAGGCCACTTAGCAACCTGATGCTCAATTTTCTAAATCGAAAAGTTGAAATATGTTCTCTTGAATAACTTAGCCGAAATAGGAATACCCAGGTAGGAGAGTGTATTTCCCTTTGGGATACCAAGCTTAGAGGACACAAGCTTCATCTTTTTCTTCTTCATACCTCTACTAAAGAAAATTCTTGATTTCTCATGGTTAATATTGAGCCCAGCCAACTTACTGAACTTATGGAGCATTTTCTTGATAACAGACACAGACTTGTGTAAACCAAGTGCATAGATAATAACATCATCAACATATAAAAGGTGTGAGATAAGGGGGCCATTGGAGGTTCATCTAAACCCAAGTAATGCCTGATTCTCATACTTATGCGTCATCATAAAGAAAAATTCTGATAACAGAGTGAACAAATATGGGGATAAGGGGAAACCCTGACAAAGACCACTACAAGCCACAATCCATGGTATTCTATCTCTATTTAGCAAAATACCAAATCTTGGGGAGGTAATACAAGCAAGAACCCACTTGCACCATGTCGGTAGGAAGCCAAGGAGTTGCATCATCTCCTTAATGAATTGCCATCTCACACTATCATACGCCTACTCCATATCCACTTTCACAGCCATCAAGCCCACTTTGGATGAGGATGAATACATTCTCGCCTCCATCTCTTGCGCAATAAAGATGTTGTTGGAAATGGATCTCTTAGGAAGAAAGCCTCCCTACTCTCTAGCAATAACCTCAGATAGTACTCCTTTGAGTCTTTCTGTCAAGATCCTGGGAATAAGTCCAACTAAAGTATCGTTCCATGCTTTAGGCATGTAATTCTCCTTGAAGAAACAAAGAACAGCCTTTATAATATCCATATGAGTGACAGACCAGTACCCCATAACAAACTCTGCTGTGATGCCGTCCATCAGCGGTGCTTTGTTTCTCCAACTAATCCTAATAGCATTGGCCACCTCCTCCTTGGTGATCTCATGGGTCAGTCATTCCCTGTTCTCCAAGGTTATGCAGTTGTGTGACAGATGCCATAGGGAGGGTGCAACCCACAAACCACCCCGCCATTTTGTGCCAAATAAATGTAATAAGATGTTGCTAATGTCGGCCCTATATTCCACCATGTTCCCCTCTTCATTCCTCATATGAGATATATTGTTATTACGCTGTCTAATTGTGGCTGCAGTATGAAAAAACTGTGTTCTTATCCCCCAGTTGTACCCAATGGATCTTCGCTCTTTGGTAGCACCACTTCTCCTCAAGTGCGCACCCTCTATGGAATTCAGAAATGAGATTATCAAGCTGGGTGTTCTCCTCCTCATTCAGACCCTGTCCCACCTCCTTTTCTTGTAGTTGACCAATCCTCCTCTCATACTCCCTATTTGTCCTAGTAATGTCCCACATCTCCCTCTTACTCCACCTGTGCAGAGCCACCAGGCACCGACGAAACTTAGTAGAGAGGCTATCCATACAATTCCCCCTAGTACTTCTGGACAATATATGTTTCATAATACTGACGGACTCGGGATGGTCAAGCCAAATGTTCTCAAACTAGATCCTGCTGTGATTTGGTTTTGCCACATTTGTGCCCATATCAATCATAAGAGGGAAATGATCAGACCCGATCTGGGGAAGATGAGTAACCAAGGTAGCTGGGAAAACATTCAGCCTATTCGCATTCATAAGAGTCCTATCCAACCTCTCCCTGATTTTGGCATTCCCCTGCTTGTCATTGCACCAAGTGAACCTGCTACCCACAAAACCCAGATCAAGAAGCTGAAGATCTTGCATAACCTCTGAAAACACATGCTGGCCAAGTCCATAGTTGTATGCCTTACCCCCCTGTTCTCCTCTTGGGACATCACAATATTGAAGTCCTCTGCAACAATCATAGGGTCATCCCCCTCAGCCTCCACTCTCAACATACGCCAAATGTCCCTACGCCTGTAGGAGTTATTAGGAGAGTATAACATTTTAGATATGATCCTCCTAGGAACTTGACACCAAAGACAACCATATGCGTTGAAGAGCGAGTAACCACTAGGTCAATGTAGTGCCTCCACATGATAACAATACCAACCGACTTCCCCTCGGAAGGCTGAGTGGTGAACATCCAATCCCTACCGAGAAGAAAGTCAGCATCACGTCTGTCGAAAGATTGAACTCTAGTCTCCACAAGTGAAACCACCCCTATATTTCCTTCCCTAACAAATCTCTGTAGGTAGCTATGTGATTTTCTTTTCCTTATCCTCCTGATTTTCCAAACAACAATCTTAATCATTAGCAAATAAGTATTTTCCCGCACAAAAATTCCTACTATTCATTCGCCAACTTGGCCACAACCGCAGAACACATCCCCGAACATACCGTGGGGATGCGCTGAAAAAGTGTTTTAGGAGTGCAAGCAAGTGCAGCCCCCACGCACCGAAACCCCTCCAAACACGTAGCGATCGCCTGCACTGATCCAGTGAGTGCATCCTTAATACAGCGTCTAGCGTACCTACAACTCGCTGCTGCACTTAGCATCACCAACACCCACAGTGCGTCCAAACACCTCCAGCATGTATCAACACCTCCATCCCATACATCCAGCTCCACCAATGTACACCCACGCCGCAGCGCGCTCCAGCACCTCCAGTACCACCAACACCAACATCTACTACAATCCACGAATTGTAGCTGAGGGGGAAGCTACTCAACACATAGCAGTATGTTTGTCATTCAAGCTGCTGCTACAGTCTTCCTCCTCCATACTATCCACTGGCATTACTTTCTTGCCCTTGTCACTTATCAAGAGTTTATGTCTGTTGTTAGTGGTGCTCCTCATAATGCCCTTGGGGGCCCATGACCTCTCAATTGGCTCCCTGCCCCTAACAATCGAAGCACTTCTTCTTCTTATTGCAATTCTATCCCGTCCCTCCTTCAGTTTGATACCCCTAATAGTGCTGTCCACCGCATGAGATCTCTGTCCAGTATTTTGGTGAACATTTGTGTTTCGAATTGGCCTTCTCTTTCTGGCTGGACAACCATCCAAGGCCTCAGACCTTCTCTCACTGCCTCGTCCACATGCATATCCTGAGTTTGAGCTGGTGGCACACACGGGGGAACCACAGTAGGGGATTCAACAAAAATGCTCCCATTAGAGGAACTCAACTCCTCGCTTCCAGTGATATTGGACGCAGCAAGTCCAGTGTTCGTTGCTATATTTTTAACAGTTTTTCATTCCCATTTTCATTTCCGAACAATGCTCTACAACATGTTCTTTGCTATATTTTTGACAGTTTTCGTTCGTAGTTTCTATTCGTAGTTTCTTTTAAGGGCCATGAAAACATACAACAATCAACTGCTTAAAAAGCTCCATGGTTGCAAACTTATGTAGTAATAATGAACAAGAACAGTCAAAGGAAGAAGAAAATAGAATGTCTAATAAGGATGCTGTGCAAGAATTGGAAAATATGAGAATTTACTAGTTTTTAATGGTTAGGTGCACCCTTATAAGCCCATAACTATAGGATGACTGTAGGTGCACCAACATGTTAAGCACTAGAAAAAAAAATTTAGGAACAACCATGTATGATGATCATCAATATTGATAATTGCATCAATGCAATATACTACTAAGCAATAAGAGTTTATATATTGAAACATCGAAACCTCTACTGTGTCATGAATAGATAAACCTAAATACCTTTTAAGTAATGATGTTATGTACCCCTAAAATTGGAAATATGTAGTGGTGATAATTTATTTAATGTCATGTTTATGCATTTAAGTCATCTTATGCTAGGAAGACCAAGAGTTTTTTATTGGGATACATCTTTCAAGGGTAAGACTAACATGTGTTCTTTTAATTATAAAGGAAAATCCATCACATTATACCATTCTCCAATTCATCAAAAATCCTAGTCACTTAAGCCTATGAAATCTACAATAATGTTTTAGCCCATTAACAGAAAAAAGGAAAAGACAAATAATTAGAGCTTGATTACACTACCTTACGTTAAGCAGAGCATTGATGAAGGAGACTTACTTTTGACTTTTATAATTAAGAGTTTAGCCACCATCATACTAAACCTGCCACTTATTGTATAGGGCTTTCTAAACGACTTTTTCGATATTTTTCTAAATGAATTACCTAAAACTCTACCACACATGCTATACATAAAACTAATCATCAATCTAGTTCCTAAAGTGAGCTTACCAACATTCTTTATTATAGATTAATCCAAGAAACTCATACTATACTAGCTCATTAGAAAAAACCTATTTAGAAAGACATTTATCCAAGAAAGTATTGGTCCTTGTGCTATCGTTATACTTTAGGCAAGTAGAAAGGATGAAACATGGATGATATGTGTTGATAATCATACGATTAAACAAATCACAATAAAATATAGGTTTTTATTTTTTGTTTAGGCGACAAATTAAATTAGATGTTAAATGCCATCAAATTTTCTATAATAAACTTAAAAAGAATTTACCCTTAATAAAGGATTACAATGAGACATGAATGAAATATAATATTTAAGACTAAAGTTAGTTTATATGAATAGTAAGTGATGCCATTTTGGTTATAACACACATTAAGTGAATTCATCAGATTAATGACCTAGGTTTTAAAGCTATACTTAAGGTAATTTATCAAACTTTATTTTGATGATATTTTTGTCTATAACTAGTTTATTTGCACAAATTATGTTGCACTGAATTAAAGAAATACTTATTTATCAATCTAAAAAAATTTGAATTCTTCACGATTAAGGTTGCCTTATTATGGTACTTAGTTTCTTCTAAAGGATTATTTATTAGCCACATCAAAATAAAGATATTTATGAGTGACCTATTAAAAAAATAATTTATCACATTAAAAGCTTTCACACTCTTGCCATTTTCTATTGATGGTTTTTAAGATTTTTGTGCTATTGTCACATTGATTACTAAATGTTTTAAGCATGGTAAACTTACTTTGGCCAATTATATACGCCTAACTTTTAAAAAGTTTAAAGAGATTATGACTAAGGAACATATTCGAACATTACTTGATTTTTTTTACTACTCTTCAGGTCGTATGCAATGGACTATAAGTAGAGATAAGTTGTGTCCTTTGTCAAGATAAATATCTTATTTCCTTCTTTAATAAGAAACATAATGATGTTAAAAAGAAGTGTTATATATATGAAAAAAAATAGTTTAATCTTTAAGTTTTTAGAAATATTACTTGTTTTCAAAGAATTTGTCTTTTACTTTAACCATAAAGTGATAAGGTTCTTAAATACCCCAATGAGACCTTAGTTATACATTTGTTATCAAACACAAGCCTAGCTTAAAAAATAAAGTTGTTCATGCATTTAATCAATGTGTTCACTTTTTAACCATTTTTTTATAAAGGCTAAAAATTTTACAAAATTAAAAACCAATATCTTTTGATTATTATAACTTTAAACCAATTTATTAAGAAATAAAATCTACTCCAAACCTTGTATCTAGAGGTTTTAGCTTAAAAGATAGTTACTTGTATACGAATAAATGGTTACATATCCAAAATTCATCACATAAAAAAATTTTTGTTTGTGAAATACATGTTAAGGGATTATCTTATCATTTTGGAAGTGATAAGACCCATTGAGATATTTTAGAGAGATTTTATTGGCCTAGTATAATATATTATTTTACATTTATTGTAACCTAATTTCACATATGAATAGCAAAAAAATATTCAAATGTAAGCCAAGGACTTACATTCCACTACCCATCTTGACAAGCTGTGGGAGTACATAAATATGGATTTTGCATTGGGATTACCTAATATCTCATCAATGCATGACATTATCCTTGTGATCATTGATTGTTTCTCTAAAATAGCTTAAATTATCCTTTGTTATAACACCCCAAAAGCAACTAATGTAGCTACGATTTTTTTCTATGAAATAATTAAATTATGTAGTATTCTAATGACCGTAATATCTAAATGAGATGTAAGATTTACTAGTTATTTTTGGAAGATCTGATGGCATTACTAGGAACTAAGCTAAAATATTTTTTAGCCTACCACCCTTAAGTAGATGGAAAGATAGAAGTATTAAGTCATAGTTTGAAAAATCTTCTTCATAGCTTGATAGGGAAATAACCTAATTTTGGGGAGCAACTACTACTATGAGCAAAATTTTCATAAAATAATTTTATTAATCATAGTATTTGTCTAAGGCCCTTTGAAATTTGTCTTAGTAATAAGAGTATATCTTTGATTGTTCTTATTCCCTTACTAGTAGACTTTCATACTTCCACTTCTACTTCTTTCTTTGCTTCTCATATTTTTTTATTTCAAAAAATAATATATAAAAAACCTAATCTAAGTATTGAAAGCTATAAGAAAGTAATAGATGCCCATAAAAAAGTTGATAAATTTTGATGAAAAAGATTATGTTATAATTAGAGTTAGGTTAGAATAGTTCCCTTTTTGAGATTACAAAAAATTAAAAGCATGCGGAGCTAGACATTTTAAGATTGTCTAAAATAGGGAACTATTGTGTATGTACTAGATTTTTTTGAACAATGTGGGAATGGTGTGACATATAATGTTATCGGATTTAGTCTCATATAAGGTGCTACATCTAATACCTAGTAAGTCATTTGAGTTTAATTCTCTAATGTTGAGTGAACTCATTCCTACTAGTGCTTTAGACTTAAGAGTCAATCTTTAAAATATGAAAAATAATTTAGATCATATGAAAAGTCTAACCAAAGATTGTATACTTAAAAAAATTTTAGTTCATTACAAGCGAATTTCTCTGATCGAGAACTCTTAGCTTACATTTTATGACTTATATTATATCATGCCATAGTTATTAGAGCATAGCTATACCCATCACCTTTATACTATCATGCCAAGCTCTCTCCCACCTAGGGAGGATGATGTAGAAGCAAGTTGTGTTAGCTCACAAACACACACTTAATGGCATCATGTTAGACCCACTCAAACTCAATGTCATACTTGAGCTAAATCTTACTTTGATTAGTCATCTTTATCAACTATATAGCTCTACTAAAGTACTTTAGTTTTTCCTTTAATTATCTCTATTATTTTTGCTCTGTTTGTCCAATCATATTTTGAAGTAAAATATGTCATCATCGATGTCAGTTCTTGTACATGTATTGCTTGCTATAATTAGTCGTTCCTCATTTCGTGATCATTAATTAATTCCGATCTCTAGTAACTAGTTGCCTAGCATCTCTTGGGTGCCAACCATTGTTAATTTTTCTTTTGTTCCTTTGCTGCCCACCATCGCCTGGCTTCTTGTCAGCTAGCACCCTCTGGTCACTGTTAATCACCATCATCTGTCTTATCCACAATTGTCACTCTACTTATATCATCATTAACATCTGATCATCATGTTTCATAATCGCATAATTTTTTCTATCCAAATTTTTTCCATGCCTTCCTATGTTTTATATTTAATGTGGTTTAACCACTTGGAGTTAATGTCATAAAATTCTAATGGTCTTTTTAAATTCTCAAGTGATTTAATTATAAAATTATCTTTCTCCATATATTTTATATTTAATGTGGTTAACCTATTAAGAGTTAATGTCATGAAATTGTAAAGATCTCTTAGATTCTTAGGTGATTTAACTTCAAAATTACCTTTTCTACTTTTCTATGTTCATCATATTTTCTAAAGCTGTGTTTTACTTTTTTATTTTTTTTCATGCATTGGGCACCCTTTTATTTATAAATAAGATAGGTTCCCCAATTATAGTATAGTTATTGATGAATAAAATCTCTCTTATTTGTATGCTTCCACCTTTGTAAGCAAAAAGTGCACACCCAGTTCTAGTTAAAGAGATTTCAACTTTCCCTCTGTTAAGGACAAGGATCAAAGGTGAGAAACCTTCTATCAAGAGAGCAAGCAATCAAACAAATTTCTACTTTTGCAAACACTTATATGTCTCCACCGAACTTTATAACACTCCTTATCCAATCACCAAACTTTCACCCTCCTTAATGAGGTTCCATATCCTAACTAACCATCTTGTTTTCCTTTTAATTAAGCTTCCTCACTAATCAAAGCCTCCATCTTATTTCCTTTTTTAATCTTTAGCACTCATGTTAACTCCAAAGGAAACCATAAGCCACCTTTACTAAAAAGTTATACTGTTTCTATATTTTATTTTTTAATTGATAATCTAATATTAAAGTTGCTCTTTCTTTTATTAGACTACTCAATGCTTGTCTTAAAATTTTTATTTTATTTGTGTGAAATTAGTTGCATTAAAATTACTTAATAAAACTTTATACTTAACCCTTAAAGTGTTTCCACCTACTCTACTTAATAATTCATGCTATAAATTCGGAGGCTAACCTTTCAATAATTATTAGATGCCACATATGTAACCTAGCCATAATTAGTGTACTATATTTTTTATGATTCTTTAATAATTTGTCAAGACTCTTTAATATTGTAGGCTCTAAATTAGACTATGGTAAAAACTTAGTTTGTCATACATTAATGGATTATCTCTAAGGTGAATAGACTAATAGAGAGGTATAACATTTAGCTTAGGAATTAGTTTAGAAATTATTTCATTGTGCCAAACATTTGATGTAAACATTATGGAAACATAGAGGTAAGAATTTGATTGTAAGTGTGTGCTAATATACTTGCTATAATAATGAATACTACTTAAGCTAAAAATAAAATGTTTACATTTTAATACTTTACATGAAAATATTTGTTCAGTTATTAAATTTTGAAAAAGGAAAAATTGTTTTTCTTTGCCTGCTATGTTCTTTATTTGGCTCTTGCATTACTTCAGTTAATATATTTTTCTTGGAAGTTCTTAGATGTGCATTTTGGAAGGGCTTAGAAAACGTAAATCACAACATTCATCATACAATAGTTATTAGACATTCTTTAGTAATAGTTATTCAAAGATTAGGATATGATTTATAGTTTTATATCTAAAAATGGATACACTAAATTATTTTTTTCCCTTATTTTAATATTATAATTGTTATTTTTTTCCTCTTAGCATTAATTAGGAGAACAATGCTGTGCTTTGTTTTAAGTAATGAAGAACTTTCTTAGGACTTAGTTTTGTGTTTTGTTAGAGTTATGTTTAACCCCATAGAAATGTAATGAAGGTAAGTTCTTGTAACCAAAAAGTAATGAGGATAATATTTGGGCTCATGAAATTGCAGAGAGGACTTTATGCTTTAGCTTATGTAAATAGAATTTGCAAAACTTTCTCTACTTATGAAGGATTGGTTAGGTAGTGACAGGCTTAAGCTTGGCAACTTAAGGACCGATGAAGTCCAAAGTTTTGTTGGAAAAACCTTGTAATATTTTCTCAGTACTTTTCTTTAGTACATATTTATCAATCTTATTTCTTGATTCTTTTCAAATGTTTCAATCATTACATGCAACATTTGATGATCCATTGTAATTTTCTAAAAAAGCTCTAAAAACTCTAATAACTCCAAATTCACCCATAATGGGTTTAGTTACAACACATCTAGTGAGCGGAACACCAAACCTTACAAATAAGTACCATAATAACCTAAAAATGCTAATTATTGTTATCAAAGAACCTTATGAGACCTAATGGTGGGTAAACTATAACTATTGTATAAATCCTTATCTTATAAAAATTAAGAGCTTATAAAAGAACATCAATATAAGTATGTTGAATCTTTCGTGCTTGCAATAGGATGAGAATTATCGTTAAGTACATGTATCAATATCAAATAACGTATTATATGACAACCCTAGATTTATAAATTATATTGTTAAATGACCTTATTCATGGATTAAATAAGGAAAAAAATAATTACATCAGTACAATTCATAGTATCAATTATGAAGTTATTTAAATAAATGATTCATGTTTATATTAGATTATTCTTTTCATAGCTTCACTTCAGTTGACCTAGCATAACATGTATAACATAGTTGGAAAAACATTACTATGTCACAACACTAACATATCACATATTAATTGTCAATTGGTTGATTTTTACACTTGTTTGAGTTGACTAAAAGTAGGTTAAAAAGATCATTAGCATTAACAAAAAAAATGACATCCATTTCAAAGTTTTGTTATCTTAATGTTATGAAATATTTGTGCTTGTAAAGCTACATAATACTTTGTGCCAAACCTAAATTTAATGGTGTTAGGTACCAACATCTGATATGTAGGGGGAGTCATTCAAGTAGGAACACAATACAAGTGAGTACTATTACTTCGAAGTGCATTGTGTAATGTCAACTAGTATAAGAATTTTGTTTATGAGTGATCTAATATGTTAGTGGCATCGGAGTACAAAATATGTTTTCCAAATTTAACTTTTATAGGGTTGGCCGATATTAATTTGTGGTAAGTCTTAGTGATGTAAGGTATGCTTATGTTGTACAATAATATGTTTAGAATTTGAAAACTATGAAGACTTTTACAAATTGTCAGGGAAAAAGAATTTTTGTAAAGTTGTAATACCAAAATTTGGAGAAAGTTATGTGTTCTCAAGTACCTGTAAATAGGCCTCATTTTTCTCACATAATGTGGTTAAGAAAAATGCACAGTTTTGTATCATATTTAACCATCAAGCATCATTTCATTTAAAGGGAGGTCCTTTGTGAGACTTTTAATTGAAATAACATTTTTGGATAATGTTCAAGCACTTTCTTCTACTACTTTAACATAGCACTTTGATACATTTATAATCATACAAATCTCATGATTTTCTTTTAAAACTACTAATCTTAATGAAATATTGATATTTATTGCATATCCATAAAATCTAACAGGGTTAATGTTTTCACAATTATATTCCAATAACATTTTTAAAATTTGCCCTGGCTCTACTTGTAAGGAAAGATGCTAAATGAAGTCCTTCTAATGAGCGGAAGGCTAGCAACCTTACATTAAAGCATTGTATTGCCATAGCATGGAGTGCAAAAGTAAAGCCTTTTGTTGCTGGAGATTTCAAAGATTTACTCCAAGGCTTGGAGTAAAGTGTATTATTGATGTAAATACACCTTGTATTCTTTTTTATTGAGGAATCGACATAAGTTATTTTAATAAATGATTGTTTGTGTGATGCCTTTTTGTTATGCTCAAGTTAAATAAAGGAGTTATTATATACCCATGGCTCTAAAATTTATGGGGGGGTGTATAATTAATCCTAGTGGATGAATATATTTAAAAGTTTAATCTATCTTACTTTCTTCTATTTTTCTTCATATTTTCTTTTTATGAACCAAAATGCTAAAATTCAAAATAAAGTATGATTTTGAATAATCAAAAAAATTAGATTAATGGAAATTTTCCACTCTTGGTTATGCCTAAGGGCGAACAAGTTGTGTAAAAGTTGGTTGTTGCTTTGTGTAAAGAAGTTATCTATTCCATAGAATTAACATTGTGCAGTAGATCTGTTATAGGCATATCACATTACTTCTTTAAAATTTTGCAAAATGTCATTTGGGAGCATCCTCAACTACCCACCAACATTCATAAGTCAACAATTTTCATTTTGGAAAAAATTTTTCCAACTATTTTTTTTAGAATGCTGATTTAAAGTTGAGGAAATTATTTGAATAACTCATGTCATTATTTTGAATATTTATCATGTACTTAAAGGCAAAACAATATTCAAAAGGTATAAATAACTTTGTTTGCTATATCATAAGAATTTGCATTATAATGTTTATGCAAAGAAGTTTCTTCAAGGCTATGTGTGTGTTAGATGTGTAATATGGAAAAGTAAGAAATAAGGTAATAAGAAGAAAAGAAAGAAGAATAAAGAGAATAAAATGATGAGAGAAAGAATGACTATGACACCGTTCTTCTGGAAGATGATTTAATTTTTCAGTTATTTGATAGTAGAAAATAATTGGATCAGAAATGAAAATTTTGATTAGAAGAATAAAGAACTTCTTTTTATTGATTCCTATAAAATCTATTCTTTGAAGGATATATTTTTAGCTCATATATCATATGTGCATATGCAACCATCATCACAAACTCTTGCTAACATTGAAACTAAAGAAGGTTTATCAATGCAAATGCCTTATCATCTAGGACCAGTTTGCATGCCTTACATTTGTATCATCAAATTTAATACCCAATTATTGCAATAGACTAAATCATACTTTTTTAGACTAACCTTTGATGAAAACCTTTTTTTTGTTACATGTAAATAAGTTTGGACTCTTAGGTGACATTGTTTTGGATGTGACTTGAAATTCTTCACTGATCAACACACTACTACTTGTAGTGAATCCCAAGTTTATTTTGATTCATAAATACAAAGATTACATTATTGTGTAGGTCTCCTTCAATTTTAAGCCCATATAAAGATTAAACTTAACTTTGTTTGGTTTAAAATGACTAACCTTATTGCTTATGAAGATTAACATCTTGAACTATTTGATTTTGGAATTATTTTTTGCAAGTAGATAATATTATCCTATTTTTGTCCTTTAAATTATAGGTTAATTCTAAAATCTATTTTAAATATATGTTTTATTTCAATATTTATTCACAATATACTGTTATATGTCATAAAAGTTAGTCAAACTATGTTCATAATGATTAGCTATGAGAACTAATCATTTATGCAACTCCTAACATAAAGCAATAAATATTTAAACATAAAATAATGCTTTAAGATTTTAAGATCATAATAAATATTGATAAAGCTTTTCTAAATAAAATTCAAATGTCCTATTAATTTTGATTCAGTATGAATTAAGCTACAATAAATTGAAAAGGATTCATCCCTTATGAATAAACCTAAGTTATATAAAGAATCTAGATGAACTAGAATTCTAACTACTCAAATACATATGGTGTGCTACATGTTGGAATTGTTAATATTCTAAATTCATATTTATTTAAGGCAACCTTTAATGTTTATATCTCAACACATTATTGTACACTAATTAGTTATGGAACTAAACTAATAAAAAAATTATTGCTTAGTCTCAACACATGTTGTCATGTAAGAAGGCCTGATTTTTGTTCATTGTATTGTGGCTAATAATATTAACCTATGATTTAGCCAATGGTTTGGCAAATGAAGAATTATTACTAAATATTGCATATCCCATATCATTTTTGTTTATATTTACTTTAAATAAATGAATAAAAATATTATATTACAAGAAATAAAATGATCGAGACTCTTGCAGGTGAGCACTAGACCATATTTTAATTATACCAAGCCAATTGGCCAGTAAGTCTTCATAGCTGGTTTGGTTGGCCCCACCTCTGTTAACTATTCATTTGTGGATGTTGTTGGTTACATAGCTATGCCTTCACTTGTTTGTATCAATGAACGATAAAATCAAATGGTCAACTAAATATTATTTTGAATGAAGTGAAATTTGTAAAATGGTCATACCATTCAAATCGATTTGATTAGAAAACTTACTCACAAATTCCCAAATATGGAAATCATCCTATTGGCATTTGCAAATATTAATGTTTTAAGAAATTTTAAGGTTGGATCTCTCAATAACTGACATGCACAAATTACATTAGCTAGATTATTTGTTATTTTAGCTTCACTAGGCATGGAACATAAATGACTTTAAGAAAGCAATCTTTAAGTGGCATCCTAAGTTTCACTTAAATGTCCAATCATCACTAGCTCTTGACACAATTTTTTAACAAGGAAGATTGTACAAGTTAGTAAAAATGTCCTATACAAGTGATAAAAGGGAATATAAACCTAACAAGATCAAGCATAGCAAGGATGTGTGTTGATGTGGGTCTAGTTACTTTTTTAAAATGATTAATTTAAAAAAGCTTTAAACTTTCTTCTTTGTAAGAGTGATTTCAATCAAACTTAATATCTAATAAAAAAATTGGAACAACTAAAATTAAATTTAAAATAATTATATTTTTTAAATTAAAACCACATCTCTTCTTCTTTTTTAAATTCTCCCATGAATACAAATATCAGATTTTTTAAATGTAAAAAATCACTCAAACAAATATAGTGGTAATTCTTAGGATTTGTTGTTATCAAACAAAATATCATGACTAAATGTCAACAACATAACATATTAAACAATCCAATACCCTATGAAATGATAATAAAACTATTAACTATCATTTGATAGTGACATTATCTCCTTTCTACAATAGTTTTGGACCATTCCAACCATTTATGGGAATGTTTAGTACCAACATGAAATAATGTCTCATTTGCCTCAAGGATTTACCATTCAAAAAATCCCCCTTACGATGTACTATACTAATGAAAGTATTTTTAAGAATATTAAATATCTTGTGTGACATACATATTGACTTCAAACAATATTAATTTTTTGAGAAAGTTAAATCCACCGTTAAGAGGTGACTTACCTTTCTTCCTTAAAGAAAGCATCATATAATCACCTCATCAAAGTTGTTCCTTCTCCTTCTTTAAAGGCACTTTCATAATTATCTATTTTGACTCCCTCTTCTTAACCTCTATAACAAATTTCCATTTCACTCCCAACTATAATACCTATGCCATTAGTTGCTTTTTTCTCACAATTCCCCCCATTTGGTACATAATTTTATTTTTTTTGACACCTTTGTGATAAAACCTTATAAAGACTACGTTTTCTTGCACATTCTATCGAAAATGTCTTTTGAAAGTTTTTTGACAAATTTCATAAAAACACTAATCTAAGTGATATTTATTTACTGAAATAAATCTTATATTTCTAACATCATCTAGCATTTTTGTTATTTTCCTTTAAGAAGTCATTTAGAATTAAATTCATATTATATTCAATAAGTGTTAGTATTGTTTATGTCATATCACTTCAATTTGAAGAAGAATTATTATTTAGGATTTTTTTCATTTGTTCTATCATATTTGACTTCTCATCAATATTATTAGTTCTTTCAAATTATAGTCTTTGTGAACTTATAAAAAATATCCATATGCAAATTTCATTTCAACACATTCAAAATTAATTTTATAATTCATTCACATTTATTCAACAAATATTTAATAAATTTTAACGTCTTTTTAATATTTTGTAAACTTCCCTACACATAAGAATTCAATCATTCAAATTCAGAAAATGTTGAGATTCCTATAAAAAGTCTTTTCCTTTACTTCCCAAAATAGTTACTAGTTAGTATAACTTTTTCACTATACAATCAACATGGGATGCTTTTCTTTCTTAATTTCTTGATTTCAAATGTTAGGAAGCTCGTTAGCATTTCCTCATGAAACACTCTTGGATGCACCACCATACAATATATGTAGTATTAGCAACAACTTTTATTAAAACTAAAAGAAGAAATACAAGATGTGCTCTTTGTAATGACAATGGAAAAACTATGTTGTAAGTAATGTAATTATTTACTTCAAAAATCTATAAAGAAAAAAATTCTATCTTTAGTTATTAAAATTATTTGTCTTAAGTTATTCTCATTTTCCAAACATTATAGTACATTTCATTCAACATACCTTTCTAAATACATGATCCTCTTATTAAAAGTCAACTTTCTTAACTGTCTTTTCAAAATTTCCATGGAATAAACCTATTCTTCATTAATTCATGTTTTGATCATGTGGATATTCTTAATAGTTTCTAAAATCACATCTATATCAGGAAGAGTACTCTTAATATGTTCACATCAGTATAAGGAAAATTACTGCAGAATATTATATGATCCTATGCAAAGTGTCATCTCTGTGATAGAAAATAATTATTCTTGTATAAGCAAATAAATTAAAAGTCAAATAATTATCCTAGCTACATCAGCAATCGAATTTTCATAACCTTAACAAGAGCTTAAACCTTTTAAATATTCCCTTTCATTGATTTCTATTTTTTGCTTGGAATGTTGTGTTAAATGTTAGCTGACAATAATATGCATCATGCAACATTTTATAAAAGTATGATGTAACTTTTGAATCCTTATGTAATATAATTGGTTTTGCCAAGACACATAAGTCTTACAATTTTGTCAAGATATATTTGACCTATTATTCTTGAACACAAATGTTACCTTAATAGGCAACATATGAATTTTTTTGGTGGATAACCTCATTTTTAATTTAGTTTGATTTAACATCTCTACATAGAAATACTTTTCTTTTAATTTTCATCAAATCACGAAGCTAGCTTAAGATAATAACTTCTTGCTATCAATATGCCACAATGACTAATATAGTAAAGCTCTTATTTGTTATGATATAGCATATATTATTGAATTCTCTACCTAAATACTTAACTTAGCATCCTCTATGTCATGCATCATACAATGTTTCTCTCCTTAAAACTATAGAAGTCACTTTTACTTTTCTCTATGTGATATAAGATCTCAAAACCATAATTCCATAATAATTGAAGGCATTATAATAATCTCAATGTCTAAATAGAATTTTTATGAAACAAATCTAATTTCAATAATATGAAGCCCAAATATGAAAACTTAAGAATATTATGATTGTAAAGTTACATCAGTACGTAAATAGGAATTGGAGATTAGAAAAAAAGTTAATGGAAGCTATCTCAACACAATATTCTTCAAATAGATAAACCAATTAGCAATTTATTAAAAAAACTTAGTTGTAATGGGATCTACAAAACTGGTGTTTTATTAAATTATACATAAAAACAAATAAGTAAATTTTGAAGACATGGAAGGCTTGGGAAAAAAAAATTGGATGACGAACAAAGATTCTGATATGACAAAACATTGTAGATTTCTACTTAAACATTATTTTAGTATGAGAACATGATAAGATTTTGTTCATTAAGTATTATACTGATTAACTTTTTCTAGTCCAATATATTTTTATCAATAAACTATGACCTTTACAAATGATTTGTTAAGCTTGTCGGTGTAGGATTTGAGATGATCATAATTAGTGAGGTTTCCTATTTTCACAAATTGCAAGTTGACTTGGGTAAGTAAGGTATCTTTGATCTTAAATGAAGTACATAAATGTGATGTCAAAACTTTAAAAATAAAAAAAAATAGTTGCATCAAATGTCTTAGTATAGAATGAAAATCACCTTAGAGATGCAACCTTATTTAACCTCTCTTTTGGAGTAAAAACAAATGTCATTCTTTAAAAAGAAATTATATATGATGCATCTATTTCAAAATTTGTACAGCAAAATACGAGTGATGCTTAGAGGAAAGAATTTTTTAAGTGTCCATTCTATATGTTTTCAACTTTTTTGTGAGAGCAGATTTTTTGGAATTAAAAGAAAGGCTAAGTGACCACATTATTGTGGCAAAAAAGAGGGTACTCAAAAATAAAAAAAGTAAAGATTCATGAAGGTTTCATTCAAAATAAAGGAAGGCTAGTAGTAAATGGTTATAATTAAGTGGAGCAATTAATTATAGAAGGAATACTTGAACCAATGGTAAGGTTTAAGGCAACATGGTCATTTTTAACTTTTTCTTATTACAAGTTACTTAGACTATACCTAATAGATGCTATGAACACCATCTTAAATGTTGTTATTTAGGAGAAGGTGTACATAGAATAATTGTATTTCATTCAACATTATCCTCATCAAAATAATGTGTATAAGTTTTTGAAAGAAATATGTGAATTGTGACATGAACAAAGATCCTGGTATGACATATTTTGTAGATATCTACTAACAAATTATTTCATGATGGGAATGTTGGTATAACTTTATTCACCACAAACTTTGTTGATGAACTTCTTATAATCCAAGATTATTTAGACAATATCATATTTGGATAAACTAACTTTGACTCATGTAAATGAATTAGTAAGATTATGGGTGTTGGATTAGAGATGAACATATTTGTTATGTCATCTATTTTCTTAGATTGAAAGTTAAGTAGGATAAGATATGTATCCCTTTACCTTAAATAAAGTATATAAATGAGGTGTGAAAATTGTTGATCTTAAGAAACTCAAATGCATTTCTACTTTTAAGAGTCCCCTCCATACTATTAGATAAACATAAGAAAGGAAAACCGATAGATTTCTATGTATACCAGGGGATGATATATTCTTTACTTAACTATAAGAAGCATAACATTGAATTTAGTATGGGAATTTTTTGAACAATTTTAATCAATCCTTAAGGATTGCCATCTAGAAGCTATAAAAAGAATGTTCTGGTGCTTACTTAACTCAAAGGTATTAGGGTTTTTGTATCCCAAATTTCAATTATGTCATGATTTTATAGGATATCACTACAAAGATTATGTAGGTTCTCAAATACATAAGAAAAGCATTATAGGTATTTAATCATCACCTCTTAAACTCATGATATAGCAAAAAAAAGAATGCTTGCTTTAGCAACAAATGAACAACAATATATAGGATTGGAAGGATTTTTTTTTAAAGTTTTGAGTTTGAAAAGGTAATTAGATTATATGGGATTACATTTACAAAAAATCTAGAAAACATATGTCAATTTGAATGTCATTTTTCTCACTCAAGAACATATAAAGTACTATAAGACTAAGCAAATTACTTTTCGACACCATTTCATCGGGGACCATGTAATGAAATACGATAGACATTCAATTTGTTGTTAAGAACATGTAACTCGTTAGCACCTTAACAAAGCTACTTAATAAAGATTCATTCCAAAGAATTAGATGATATTTTATTATGATGGAATAATAGGAAGAAATTAAGCATTGTTTTAAGAGAAGTTCCTTGAATGAAGGGTACGACATCCATATGCCCCAATTACTTTCAAACCTACTATACCTGATGATATCCAGTAAATAATTTGTTGCACTACATTCAGCTACATTATCATAAATTTAGATGGCAACTAATCATAACAAAAATGAGGTTATTGGTAGAAAGAGGAATGCTCTTTGATATTTTTATTTTAATAATCAAATTAAATAGCTTACTAATTTGTTATGTAGCTTTGCTTGTACATATGATAAATGAACAATGCTAGAAGGAGATTTATGTTGGAATAATATGTCAATTGGCTAAATATATCGATATAACCATGTGTGGAATAAGAATGAAAAAGATTTTCGTATGGTTAAGCATTAAAGTGTTCCTTCATGTGTGAGACTTCTTTACCTCATAAATTTGTTTAATAGAGAGGATTTATTATCATATTTTCCATATATTAAAGATTACTATTAAGTTTTTATTATCATTTTTGTTTATTTCAATTATATACATTTTGTTTAATGTGAATAGTTTTTCTATTATCTTAATAATTTCATAATTTGAGAATCTTTTACCCCATTTTAGTTGCACAACATCTTAATAGTGTATTGTTCTTCCTTTTTATGACCAGTAACTTTCTTTTACAAAAGAGATAATAAGCATTATCGCAATACTATTATGATATTTTTATATGAGATAATCATCATTTTTATAGTGTAAGAGTTTATGTTAATGAATTTATTTTATCATATTTTATTATTTCTCTCATCCTATAACTATAAATGTTTTTGTCAAGCTTATTTTATTAAAACTATTTTTGATTGACTTTAAGTAAAAGTATAGTTAAGAATTTTAAATAAGTCCTTAAATCATTAATAAGAAGATTTCTTGCATTTTCATTACTTTTAATAAATGATAGATATTTGTTTTTTATATGTGCTAATCTTAACTTTTAATGACTAAAAAAGTTATTTTTTACTTAATAAAACTTTTAATAATTATTTACTTAAGCTAGAGCTAGTAATCATGAGATTTTTATATTATGGAAAAAATTTCATATTGATAATAGTTTTCAAGTTTTACCTCTAAAAATGTTTTGTTGTCTTTGTATTTCATAATTTATACATTTGCAAATCATAGTATTGATGTTTGTTCGTTTATTAAAAAATAAATCATTATTATCACTTTTAGTTAAAATATTTGCATCTGAACTAAGATTTTTAAAAACAAATTTTCATTATTGTTTCACCAAATGAATTATATTGATATATAATGCATATATCATATATTTGTTTTCAAAAATATTTTATTACCTTAATAATTTAGTTGTTTTTACTATTTTGAAAAAATTGGTCATTTTTCATCATTAAATTTTTTAAAAAAAAGTATTTAGCATATTATGCATGTAGGTTTTAACAACATAAACTAACTTATCATAAAATGCCTTTCATGTTTTATATTATATGAATGTTTTTTTGTTCCAACATATTAAAATTATATTTTATTTTTTGTGACTCTTTTTAGACTGTTCCATTAAGGAATTGAATACCCTTTGTTCTTTAATTTTTTTTAAGTTTTCTCTTTTTATAAAATATTATCAATATTTAATTTTCTTGAGATATTTATTTGAAATATTTTTATAAAATTAAAAATATTAATTATCTTGATAAAATCTTATATTTTATGAGTTTTGTTTTGCAACACATATTTTTCTGCTAACTTATTTGGTACATAATTTTTATATATCATATTGTAGAAGGTACAATATTTTATGTTCTTTTTATTTTTCAATATATACTTTTTCTTGAACGTATTTGTAATTATAGTATTATTGACAAAATATTTCTTTTGTCACTAAATTATAAGTACAAATTTTCCGAGAAAATAAAAATTTTGAACTATCTGAAAGAAAACTTAATCATAAAAGCCAAAAAAAGAATCAATGAAATTAGGAAATTATAAAAATCGAATAAATGAAAAAAATTTAAACAATTTAAAAAATTCAATTTACTTATAAATTCTGTAAAAAATAAACAGTTTTACCACTCAAGCATACAAAATAAGTCATTGTTATGGAAAGCCAAAATTTTAAAATATTGTAAGATCATTTAAAATGATAAAATGTTTATGATGTTATAAAAAACGCTTACAAAGTTTTTTTTATGTGTCATGACTTCAAATGTAGCCATCAAAATAATGTATTTAAAAATCATTGACGAATTAAATAAAAGTAATTATTAAAATAACATGTCATAAATGAAAGAATATAAGTTCAAAAAGATAAATTATATTATATAATGATTAGTAATAAATACTTGAAGATGAAAAAAAAGTTTCAATTTTTAATAAAATGATAAAGTAAGAATCATAATATTGTAATGCAAATAGAAAATTAATGGCTGATGAAAGTTTGCAACAAAAGTTAGCACCTCAACTCAACAATATCTAAACAATGATCAATCATAATAGGTATTATAATCTAGATCAAACACTAGAGGCAAAATATATGCTCTGTAATATTTTTACAACTTCTTTATCTAAATCAAAAGTGATTGAATATCAATGTGTAAATGCATTTTAAGAAGTCCTATGGCTTCTTTAAATCGACCTTAAGCATCATTGTGGATGAGCTGGTTGTATCTGTTTGATGCATGAGTGCACTAATTTTGCTAAGTTATCGATAGTTTTTTGATAAATTAAATATTTAGTTATCTTAATTATTTATATATATTTCAATATTATTATTTTTTAAATACAATAACACGACATTTCTTTACTTATTTTATTGTGCAACTTTTAAATATATTTTTAAATTTAGCAAATATTTAAAATATAAGTTTTATAATTATCACGTTACTTTTTTTTATTTTTAAACCTTTTTTATTTAACATTAGCATATCTATTTTAACAAATTAATACTTTAAATGGAAAATTCCTTTTAATATTTAAATTTTTTTAATAATGATATGCCTTTAATTTTATTGTACCAATTAGAAAACTCTTTCTTGAGCCATTATTCTTAATTATTATATTAATTATGTACAAAATACTTATAATTCTAAAATTTTTTCATAGAATATCAATTCTTTCAATTTTTTGTTCCAAAAATTTAAATATTGTTTAACATTTATGGTTTCTTAGTTCTAACAAAAACGATTTCCAATAAGTTGTATTTATTTAATCTATATTATCACATTTATGCCTACAAGTTCAATTTCATATATTTTTTGCCTTATATCATAGTATCTAAATGTTTTGAATCATTAAGACTTTCTTAATTAATTATTTAAATATTAAAAATTTTATTTTAATATTTGTTTTGACTAATTTTTTCAATATTTCTAAATTTTTGAGAAATCAATATGGAAAATATTTTTTTCAAAAATATTATACATATGGATTAAATGTGGTTAAGTGTTTTGGTGAATTATTGTTTTCTATAGAGTTATCAAATCTTTAATTTTTTTTATTTGCAATGTCAAGTTTTTGTTAATTTTTTCTTTTCTAATTGTTTTACTATGTTTGTAAATATTAGAATTATTTATAGTAGTTTTATTCCATAACGATACATTTCTATGTTTTCAATTTTTTTTCATGTGATAGATGTTTTTAAAATCTATGACTTTTTTATTTGCAAAAAGTAGTTCATTAAAAATGCATTAATGTTTTAATACTTAATATTTAACTATAAATAAAAATTAGCCTTTTGTAACTTATATAAATATTATGAAATAATTTATATTTAGTTATTTTTAAGATTGAAAATTAGCCTTTAAATGTTTATCTTTAAAGGTGTGTTTTAGTATATTATTTTCTTTACATGTTGTCAATGTTGCTTCTAATCTGAATTAGCTTACTAAGATCTATTCTCCATTGACCTTTACATGAAAATTGTTTCAAATATTGTCAACGTTTCTCCTTTGACCTTTAAATGTCTAGATTTGGTTACATTACATTACTTCAATTTATCAAATTTTTTTTCTAAAATATGTTCACTTAGTAAAAAAATAGTAATTTATGATTATTAATGTTTACATAATTTGTAATTTATAGTAATGCTAAATGTGGCTTCGTCGACAAGCTCTGTCCAATTACAGAATAATTTTTTAATATTTTAAATAAGTTTTTTCTATGGTTTTTCCACACGTTGCCAAACATTTTGATTTATGCATTATTTGACTATTGATTATATTGCACTGCAACTCTTTTTTTCTTAGAGTGAAACAATTACATACATCTTATCCTATTTTCTTAATCTTTTTAATTAAGATATGATTATATTATTATGTATGTCTAATTCTCATGTGACTTTTATAAAAAAATTTTATTCTTTCAATATTTAATATTATTTCATATGGATCACACAATACCTATGTTATTGGCCTCCTAAGCCTCATGACTTATGTTTATGTTTAGTTGATAACAATATTAATAAAATGATTGACAAGTTTGTCTAGTCAGTTATATTACACTAAAGCTATGTGACCAATGGACAATAGTTTTGTGAATTAGAGATTAATTCAATAAGCATAAAAAGAAGTCCAAATGAACCTCAAAGTAGGCTGATTCTAAATAATAATTGAAGCAATAAGTGTGCTGAAAATGACTATTTAACAATAGATCATGATCATGCATTTTACTAAGACAAACTTTCAATTTGGAAAAGAACAAATTGAAGATAAAATGAGGCGTGGAGGCTTGAAAGAAATAAAGATCCTTTGCAATGTCAAAAATTCAAGAACAAGTTGGGGAAAACTTTGTGTGGATATTTTCCAAAACTTGTCTTATATGATTCAATTTACATGCATCATGTTTTTAATAGTATGTCAAAATACATCATTTTAATGTTTTCAAACTTCACTCATAAAATTGTTTTAAAATGTTTTAAAAATCCAACTAGTGCAATGACAGGATGCATGTACTAAAGAAACTTTATTATACAAACATGCACACAAATATCTAAGGTACTTTGAATATTTATTAAGCAAGCGTAAATCCAAGGGGTAACAAAAATATGCCTATGAACCTTTTGTAGAATAGAGAAACATTTGTTCCAAAAATTCTACAAACCTATGCTACAAAACAATTGATGGTACATTGTTAAATAAGTGTGGAAAGTCAAGCTAAATGCATATAAACAAGACAATGCATATAGATATTAATCCTAACATAAAGTAAGTCTAGCTCACTAGAAATTATTAATCACTAGTGAATGTGACCATTTAGGCAAACAATAAATTTGCATAGCTAGTAGATGTTCTTAAGTTAGTTCTAAGCATATCTATGAAAGTTTAATGTTAAATTAAAAATTCGAAGGGATTAAATAAATTTTAAGGAAGCAAAACTATTCTAAAGTTTTGATAAGAAGAGTTGAATTAAAAATTTTAGAATTTGTGCTACATATCATTTCTTAGTTCAATCAAATACAACTATTCCTTCGTTAAATTAATCTTTTTTTAACACTTAGCTATTTTAATACCCTTTCCAACATCAAAAGCTTACATATACTTATTGGAAGTTCTGTTGAAGAAGTAAAGTACATTGGTGTACATAATTTCCTTGTCCACCTCATACATCAACAAAGTTTGTGCGAATCTTTTTTTTATTTTTCATATGTTCTAAGCGTGGCCCAAATTTTGTAGAATCTTACGTATAATGCTATAAGCAAAGGGATTTGTTTTTTAGAATTATAACTTGATAGGGTTTTAGTTGCATAAGTAGCCATTTTTGTGAAGGTTGAATCTTACCCATCATATCTAAAGAAAGTTTGGCTTTAACTTCTAAGAGAACAGATCAAAGAAAAGGTCTTTAAATTCTAGTCTAGATCATGAGCTCATATGATCTACAAATACAACAAGATCTACAACTTTGTGCTTACCCATGAGGACTAATTTAAAAGGAGCAAAATTTGTAAGACCCTTAAAGAAAACTACATCTACTAATGCTACACATACCAACCATCACACTTTACAATGAACTAAACCAGTTCTGATCCATGACATCATTTATGTTACATTGGCCCACTAACTTCATCCATGGCACATCAACTCAAATTTGACCAAGACGTCACTAACACTACAATGATCCGATGACTAGATCTACAACACATGTACTTGAATTTTAACTGCAACACATTCGATGGTGTGCCAATTCACTTATTTAATCCATAAAACACAAACACAAATTGATTTCAATGTCTCATGGTAACCTGCCTAATAAAAAAATGAAAATTGAACTTTTTAGGTAGATAGTTTCACAACGGTTTGGACCTTGGAAACTTTGGGCTGAAAAGACAACTTTATAGAAAGCTATATTCTGATAACTTTGGCCAAACCTTGGGTGACTACCTATTAGAAAATAGACTTTTTGAAACTAAAATGGTAGATTTTTAGTTTGATATTTGGTAAAAGCTAATTTCATCAATTTTACATTTTTAATTTCTTTTTTTCTCTGCATAGGCCCTTTATAAAATATGAGGCAAAACCTTTCAAAGAGATGATGCTTCCATGTGCAAAATTCCATATTTTTCATTTTGGCTTATTGAGGTCAAGGGTTAATTCCAATGTGAACTCCAACGTATTAAATCACCTTTGCTTCAATATTAGGAGAAGACGTGCAAAGCTTAAGCGATGGGACAGTGCAAATGTTTACCTATAACAAGGCGATTTCGACTTCTTATGGATGTTGCATTGTGCTTCCTTTCAGTTTGATGTTTCTTTTAGATCATTGATTCACCTTTATCATTTCATTTCCTAGCACTTCATTGTTCCTTTTCACTTAGACACTTAATGTTTTCTTAGATTTCTACTACTCTGTATTGTCAACTTGGTTATTCTCAGTTCAACTTTTTGTTTTTTAATCGCATTTATGTGCAAGTTACATCATCAAGGTTTCCCAAGGCTTTGAATCTACACCAATGCCCATGTGAAATTTATATTGTTCTATCCTTATAGCAAAATTTGTTATGTCAAATTGCTTTAAAATACCCGTTCTTTGTGCCATTGAATTAGTAATATGCATAACATAAGAATAACACCCTATGTTGTTCTTGGTTCCTTCTTGACTAACGTTTCCTTGCAAGGCTTTCTTATGCGTATGGCCTTTCTAGGTTTCTCATGCTTATCATCCCATTTTCTTTATTCTTAATCTGTGCAGCTAAACTTTAAATGCATTATAGTTTGTAGTGCTAATTAAGCATTAAATCTTGCTCTAGATCTTGGTTATACCAGGATTTGCATTTCTAATAGTAAAGAAATGTTAATTTAAACCTTTTTTTTTAATTTTTGTTCATTAGCACCTAATCTTACAAAAATGATAAAGCTCAAACAAGGGAGTTTTCTTTTCTTTTTCCTAAAGTACACAATTTATACACATGATATCATGTAGAACTGGTCTCATTGAGCATCAACACATGAACAAAGCACAAGTGACCCTCTATGATTGATTAACTAGACTACAAACTTTGGTAGGCAAGCTAGAGAAATATGGTTTTTGTATAATTAAACTAGAACAAGCTCAAAATAAGCCCACCTTTTCAAACCAAATATTTTCATCCACTCAAATCAAATACCAATTAGAATCAACTTGGGTTAATGCTATGATAATGATACTAACATACACATGAAGTCTTTAAAATATGACATTCCCATCTTTAAAGATATGATAAACCTTAAAAAATACATAGAGTTAAAAGTTTACTTGGACCATTGCTTCTTATGGTTTAAACCTAATGAAAAACAAATGTATTCATTGCACAAATGAAATAAGGAAAACAAACTCATCTGTCTAAAAAAATCGTAGAAACTTATCATTAACAAAGTGAATCACCACACATCAAAATATATATTCCTCTCTTAAAAGAATCACTTGCTTGACCAAAGACATGACTAACAGAAGAAGGAAAGCATGTTAATGAGCACATTACTCATTTTGAGGAGTACATTTGTATCTCCCCTTCCAGACACTGAGTTGGGCTTATAGATATATTTAGAGGGAGCATTTCATGCAAAACATTCACACCTTACAAGAGGGCTATAAGAATTCGACTAACTATGAAACCTAGAAGCATTTATGAAGTCAAAAGTATTGCAGATTCAACCATTTCAAACTTCAAGTTGACAGACACTAGTCTCTCCACAAGTAGTGTACCAAATCGTAGCACTCAAAGGCCTCGCTACCCATTTAACTTACAATGAAACCCAAACAATCGATTAACCAGTGTTCGAAGTAACTTGTTCTCAATGTTAAAAGTGAAGCATATGGTAGCCCAGAAAAAAAAATGATAAGTGAGCTATATCGAGGAAGACAATTATGGGGAATTGAACACCAGTAAAAAAAATAAGTGATCAAAGAATATGCTTCCAAATCTTTCTTAGCTAATGAATACTTCAATGAGGACTGAGAGAACAACATTGATGACACTAGAGTATTATGGTCATGGGAAGCACCTTCACCTAACCAAAGAGAAGTAATTATTGAAGACATACCACCATTTGTCAAATCTTTATCAAGCTTAGAGAAAAGGTTTATAAATATAGCATAGAAAGTGGGAGTAGCACCAATGGAATTTCTAGAAAAGGTATAACATACCTCAGACTATGGATCATTCATCACCTAAACCCATACACTATTTTTTTTTTAAAAAATATGCATGTGTGTCAAGAAAAAATGAATTATACTAGTTAAAGTTTGCCAACAATTTCGAATACATTTACACATCATGACTATAATTTAACATACACCCATCAACACCTAAAGACCATGTCTAACTTATAAAAAACCACCCCACATCCAAAATAAGAAAATTTTATTTATGTCCCTTGCTAGAGTAGATAAATAATCTATTGATAGAACTTTCGTTTAAGGCATAGCAATACCTTATATAGTGATGCCTCTCATTATAGAATCCATTTTATATAGCTTTCTTAATTTTTTTACAAATGATCCCCATGCTTTACCACCTCTTGATGACATCCAATATGCTGTAGACCTCATACTATGCACTTGTTTACTAAATTTTTCACATTATAGGATGAATCCCTCTAAGCATCAAGAACTCAATTGACAAATGCAAGATTGATTAGACAAAAGATTCATTTGAGAAAGTCATAATCCATGTGTCGCTCATACCTCTCAAGCACTAAAAAAAGGGTTCATGGAGAATTGGAGTAAATAATAGGGAAATTAGCAAAATGATGTGAAGAATAGTTCCTTATCCCTTGCTTGGATGAACTTTTGGACCAAGCTAAAAGAGCCACTATTTATCCAAAATCAATTTAAAAAGTAGAGACCACCAAGATAGAATCTAGTTATAGGATGTGTGAAAAATGCTTTTTAAAATAAGGGATGTATCATACAGGTGGTTAGTCATTCCTATCACCATATTTAACACACCAAGCACATTTATAAGAATAATGAACCAAATAACCCAATTAAGAAAGTTTGTGATAGTTCACTTTAATGACATCTTGAACTTAAGTTGTATCGTTAAATAGAAATTAGAAAACCTTACAAAGATTTTCTCAACACTTGGGGAGAACACCTTTACCCAATATCACCTTAACTTTTTGGGCTTCAAACCTTAAAAGATGATGTATCATCTTATTGTTACAAAATTAAGGCTATAAATGATTAGCCAATGTCTTAGGAAATCTATAATATTAAGAGCTTTCATGACCAAACAACCTTGGAAAGGAAATTCATTAACAGTTTTATTATCATCAATACCCTAATAATTGGTCATTTTAATAAGAGAAAGTTTGAGTGGAAACTAACAACTAAGAAAAAATTTGTGAACGTCAATGATGCTATGACCCAATAATTTATGCTCTAACCTCCACACTATACTTGCCAAAGTGTCTATGTTTAATTTGCTTCACTTGGTATTTTCAAAAAACTATTTTGCATCTTTTGTGAATAAGGTTAAAATTCTTATTTTTTTATCACCCCTAGCTTTTAAATCATAGCCTAGTAAATCAATTATGGTGTTTGGTAAGGGAAAACATAAATATTTTTTACCATCTTTTAACAAAAGCTATGAAAGCTAATAATAGTTTCATGAATATGTCCACATAAATATTTTAGTAGGGAAAACATAAATATTTTTAACTTTTTCTACCAAATCCTACTATCTATTCAAGCACAAACATGAATGTTTGCATCTAAGGAAGGCTCTTCAGCATATTAAGGAAATAGTAAACCTTAGTAATAAGAAATACAATGGATTGACCAATGCATCCATCAACCTTAAATAATTCTTAGAAGGAGAATTTGTGATGATCAGAATCATGTTCGAATGGTTTCCACTATGAACTTTGTAGAAGTTACATTCAAGTGTAGTCTACCCATTCAAAATCCCCAAAGGTTGGAGCAAATGCATACGTTGTGAAGCTAAGTTCTTACTCACCTATAATGGTAAGAAGGGTAAGGAGTTTAAAGTATTAATGGATTTGAATGCTAAACAAACCAATAGTTAGATTTATCAAATGTATCCTTTTCATTGGAAAGGTTAAGAAGGAAATAAGGATACTTCAATCATATTGGAAGTCACAAAGACTAAATGCTAACACATTAGACATTTATGAGGACTAATTTCGAGTTGGTAACTCATTAGAAATGAAAATCTTCTATATCAAAGGAATTAGACAGGACACCAGTTAAGATGTTCGTTGCTCAAAGACTAGTTGGACATGTGTTGAATATTCCAGATAATCAAGCTATTTTTCCTCATGTGTTGAGTTAAACTGGTGCTTAAAATTCTATTTTATGCTCAAAATTCACATCATGAATGAGTAAAAGAAAACAATAATGGCCCATTGAGCCAATGTCTATTGATATCATTATTCAGTATTACCTCTAGCACTCATCGTTGACTTGACCCAATTAGAGTTGATGCTGACTTGGACTATACTCAATAAAAATTGATTAGTGAATGACTCATTTAGGCTTAGTTCCATGCAAAACTTTGCAAAACCCACTATTTTGCCTAAATCAGTTAGGTTGTAGCAACCTATTAGATCGACCCACCACCAGTAAAGGTCATTTGCCTTGGGAACAAACTGAGACAATTAACACCAAAGTTGCACAATAACCCACTTTGTGATACATCAACCTAGATCTGACTTGTGGGACCATCGACAATGTACTAGCTTTACAAAATTAGTTTATGTCGTGACTATCTTGATATGACCTTGGACATTGTTGATATCTTATTGATTCATTGACTTATTTGCAATAGATTCACTCAGAACTTAATTACCAAATCCATGACGTGTCAACCTTGATCAAACCTACAAAAGCAATAGCTAACCCAGCTAGCTTGAAACAAAAAATATATGTTTTTATAAAATTACTTAGCAATATCATTGGCCCCATAACTTTTGCTCTAAAATGATAGCTCTTTAAAAAGTTGTTTTGAAACTATTTTACCATAACATTAGCAAATAAGTTATTAGAAAATAGTTTTTTTAAAATGAAATGATTATTTCTTAGAAGTCTATATGGAAATATATTTTGATCACCAATTTTGAATTTTTAATTTTTATCTTCTATTATCCTTGATTTTTTAAACATTGGGAAGCCAATCCTTTAAATTTGGTGACCTTTGTAATAGAAAAATTTCCATTATTTCATTGTGTCTTGTTGAGTTCTAATTTTTATAATAACAAAAGTCTAACGATGATGACTTGTTAGAGAACCAATTTTGTGACTAGAGGAGCAAGGCTCAAAAGATGAGGCACCACGTTAATTTTCCTATGATTATATGACATTACTTTCCAATCGTAGCTACAAAATGGTTTCTTTCACTTTGCTATTTCTTTCGCCTAATTTATTTCCTTTAACTTCAAAATTTTTGTTCATTTTGTCATTCTGCTTCTCCTTATTTTTTAATGTTTTCTAAAATTTCTAGTTCTACTGGCTATCATTGTATGTAATAGTTTTCTCAATTTTTTTTCATAAGTGTTTGAACTAATTTTACAAGTAGTTGTTACTCAAGATTTTCATAAGACTTAATAAAGATTTTCTTTTCTTTCAATTAACACCCAAGTCACCTCTACTTTGATATTTCATTATCACAAAGAGAGTTTTATCAAACACCTTTCCAAGTACACTATTCCAATGTTATTAGTGAGGTAACTAGCCTTGCATACAATGTGGCACTTGTGTTGGCCTTGGTCCCCCTCTTAGCTAAAATTGCCTTAAATCGGTGCCTTGTGTGTTCCATGTTTTGTTTTCTAGTGTTTATCATCTGATGTTTTATATTCTTATTGTATATAAATTAATCTCAAGGTGCTTATTAAAATTTTTATCACTCATTTGGCTTCAATTCATTTTTCATTTTTGGAGTAAAGAATGACTAGATTCTTGTTTTCCACAGATTTGAGCTAAAAAGCCTTATAGAGAATGTTATGTCTCATTCAACAAGGTTTTGGGTGACAATATTGTTTGAAAACCCTTCCATGAATGCTCTTGAATGGAAATCTCCTTTGAAGAAAAAACATCATACTTGGAGTTTTCATTTAGGTGGGAATTCACTTAGATGCCCAAAATCTAGGAAGATAAAAGACACTAAGAAATGCTCAAAATATAAATCATCCCTTGAGTGACAACATATTGGGAAGTGAATCAAGTGAGCCATATCTTTAACTAAGATCACCTTTAGGCACATTATCTTTAGAAGATTTGGTAAGCCAACTATATAAGGAATTATTGGTTGTTTCCTTAGGTGTCATAAAAGCTAAGGCTAGAAGAAGTAGGGAAAAGAGTTAAAACCATGGTCTTAAGGAGCTGATGATGGAAAACTTATATTTTGAAGAGGAGGCACATTCATTGGTGGACTCCACTACATGGATCAAGGTAGAATGTACCTCAAGGCTGTGCAATTAAACTATAAATTTGTGTGGGTTCAAACTACATATTTTTGTATATATGCATGATTCTATTTTTTGAGTTCATTAAGAGGGCTATTGTGACTATTTCATAACAATTCCTAGATCAAATGAGTCTGTACATAACCTTGTGTTTTCATAATTGAATCAAAGATAATATAATCTCTTATGTTTTATTATGATGACTATTGAATTCGAATTTCACTTGGAAAAATGATTAATTCTTTTTAAGAACTAGTATTTACCATGATTAATACCCTAACATGGTAGAACAATTACTAGCATAATAATACTAGAATTGTTTTTAAATCTATGCAATGTGATGTGCTCTAAAATTTTTACAATTTTCTTCCATGCTATCTAGACAACAATTGCTAAAACTTGTAGCAAAGAAAATTATTTTTCCTAGTGTCTGTCTTAAAGTTTAATTGGAAGGCTTGGTGGAGGGCTCCAAAATCTTTTTCTACTGAGCTAGAGTTTAAAACAATTTACTCATAATTTTTTATTTCTCTTGAACTAGACTTATGGATGATTGATGAGTGACGAATCCATATATTGGTTGGCTAAGTGCTCCTCCTCTTAGCTTTTGTTTTTCAAAAAATGGTTCCTAAAGCCTTCAATGATACCATGTCATCTATGTTCATGCAAATAATTTCTCAATAAAAGGAAAAGAAAACATTTAAGAAGGGACATGCGCTAGTTTCACAAAAAAACATTATTTAACATAAAGTTTGCCACTTGATCTATAGTAGTGCTCCCTTCATGGTAAAAATGGGAAAACTTGAAGTTAGTAAAAAGTCATAAAAAATACATTAATGTTAAATTTTTTTCATTAAGGGGTACTTTTAGTCGTACTAGTGAGATATTGTAGCAATGTTGGAAACAATCCCAATGTCGACACTTATGCTATGAGGAATTTGTTAGGTAATTAGACAAATTTTAAAACAAAGAACAATGTTTTTCCGTCTCAAGTCATATACTAATACACACCCAATAGTTTACAATGTAGGTAGCCTCATTGTTTACCTTCATCTAGCCAAGACAGGGGTAAACATATACTATGAAATAACTTGTGGCCTATGTAGGTTGTTGCTGCTCTAAAAGATTCTTATAAGAAAATTCCTACATTGTAAAACATCTGAGGAATGGTTTTGATCATAATAGATGAGAGTGTCAACTTCATGTGTAGTTTGTTATTCTTATTTTATTATGTATGATAGAGCTTTGCAATAACATTATTGACTTATTCTTCCATTTCTATTTCCTTATTGCTGATCTACATCTAGTCCAATAAATCCTAAAGGTATTAAATTGCATCCAAGAGTTAAGTATTTTTTTAATTTGGTAGTCACAGAAGAAAAAAATTGAAAACTAGTTGTGAACGACCATAAACTATGATTAGTGGCCTCATAATAAGGGAAGTGACATGGTAACATGTTAATTGTTTATTCCCTTCAATGTCGCAAGCATTTAGTATGCACAACAAAATAATAGAATTCATTAGATCAACATCCTTATCTTGCATTCAATCATAACTTCTATATTTTCTTTTATTAGAAAATCTTGTTTCTAATTTAGAACCAAAAAGCTTTAATGTAGATATGAGACAATTGATTTTCTTAATCCATGTAATGCCAAACATGTGAGTGTCATTCAATATCATCAACTCTATTAGTTTTGGAAATCTATTAATTTAATATTGTAGTAAAACAAAAACACAAATATTATGCTAATTCCATTATCCATTTCCACTTGACGTTCTACCAATAATTTCTCACATCAAAGAGAAAAATTAAAACCACTTCAAATTCATGGAATGCAAGTTAAACAACTTAGATTATCACGATTTTTTTATGTATGACTATAAATGTTATTTTTCCTTCTAATTGTCAACCTTAAAATTGTGAGTGACTTGCTAGTGATTATTCTCCTTGCTGTTTATATATTCCTCTCTAACAAAGTTATCCTCAACTAAAATAAACAAACAAGCTACGAAAAAAAGGTAATTACTTTAACAAAACTAATGCATGAATGAAACTAGTCCAATTAATTGTAAAATAGTACATGTTATTTGTGTGTGTGACATGAAATCAATCCATGGCTACTTGATCATAGACTAAAAAAATCTATTAACAAACTAATGTATATTTTGCAAGTGTTTAACAAAAAACAAACTACGAAGAGCTTGCATGTTTAGTCATGCGTGCCCAAAATGTTGCACAAAACTATATAATCAAATCTAATAAAGCAAAAGAAGCGCAATAGTTTCTTCAACTTTCTTTTTAGTTAACATGCTAATTCTCTTTCACAAGTTCTACATGGTGCCTTTTTTAAGTCTTTCAATGATATTTTTCCATCAAATATTTGATGTGATTTTAGATGTTTTGCAACATCATAAAATAAATTCTAAGCTTGTTAGTCTTACCCTAATGTAGATAGGAAACATAGTCAACATTTTAAATGACAAGTCCTTTTTAATAACAGGATGTTTGGAAGCAATATTTTTCCCATATTAATAACAACTTTGCATTTAATGGAACCACCTCACTGCTTGCACCATTGCTGCTCAAGTTGTTTCACATTGATTGATGATTTCCAAAATAACTTGTGCAACGTCTTCTTATGAAGTTTTAATGAGGACATAATATGCTATTATGAAGTGGAAATCCTCTTTAATATTGCATATAACATTCGTTTTGCTTGATTTAATTTTGCAAAAGTAATTAACACCACATGCATTCAAAATATTCTGTGAAGATGACCCATGTATTATTGATTTCATGTAACTTTAGCTTGCCTATTTTGTAAACAATTTCATGATTTTATTTATTTTAAGCTGTTTTATTTTTTAAATTATTAAAAAAAATTAACCAAGGTAAATTTTGATTTTTTAAATCAATAAAACATGATCATTTGATTCTTCATTTGGACATTGTGGTCATATTAAAGGAAGCATGAATTTTAAGTTTATTAGTGTTTTCAAGATTGGTATAGACTATCCATTATCATCAATGTTAATATTAAAATCTTTAAAGGGTAGTTGGTGTCCCATAAATGTTGTCAACATTTTAGAATTGGCTCTTTTTATCACAAATAATCCTATGTAAAATGTTGCTAAATTACACATCATAAATTAGTGACAAAATCCAACATTTCATTCTTTGTAATCAAATGTTTTACTTGAACAATGATTTCTAGCTGATTTTACCTAAAAGAATCTTGTAATGACATAATGCAGATGTAGAGTTAAATATTTCTAATGAGAAATAATGTTCATGATTTCTTATTTTTCATACCTTTTCATATCTTTTCATTTATGTTATATAGATGCCATTTATCTTTCACACATGTTTTCAATTATTTTGATACAAAAAGTAAATCAAATATTTAAATATTTTAAGTTTTAACTATGTGTCATATCAAAAATAATTTGACATAATCTTCAAAACTACTTCAATATATTGATGTGAACAAATAAAATATTATAAAATTAAAAAATTGAATGACTAATATAGAAATATATATATATATATATACAAAACTTAATGACGATAGATTTTGCAAGGAAGTATATTTTTCAAAATAATTACACTAAAAGTGATAGATAGATAAAAAAAATAAAAAAGTTAGAAAATAAAAATAAATAAATAATTTTAATAAAATAAAACGTTAGTAACATAAGAAATAATGAGTTATATTAATTAATTAAATATTGAAAAAAATTATGTTATGTTAATAAACAACTACTTATGATTAATATATATATCCTTATAAATAAAAAAAGAAAAAGAATATTAGTGCCTCAAGTAGTATACAAAGGTGGTTTGTTTACCTTATCAAGCAAATCAAAGGACAAATATATTTTGTCACCAATAGTCCTTACTAATTGCTATAAATCAAAAATATACTTGGCAATTTTAGTGATGTGAGTTAGCCACTAACCAAAGATGCATTAGAGAAGGTCAAAACCATTCTTCAAATTTATTACAATTTTTATTGAAGGTGAGGTAAACATCCTAATGTTTGATGCTTTAGCTAGTTACATGTTATTCCATAAAAGTTTAATCTTTTAGATTTTAAATAAGTTACTTGTAAAACTTATGTTTTGTAAATTTATCATGCTTGTCATGGTGAAATTATTTTTTATTTGGTTCAGACTTTAATATTTAAAAGATTTATATTATCGTGATGATTATCTCCATATCTTAAATTTTTTTTCAATGCATTAAAATTTAATAAGTTTTTATTTGTGACAACAAGATTTATTTAAGGAACCCTTTTTCATAAAGAAATGTATGAATTGACATTTGAAATGTTTTATTTTTTTTCGTATAGTTTTTATTTATGATACATATTTTCTAAAATTTTTGGTCATTCCTATTTATAATAGTTTTATTTGAGGTAATACTCTCTAATGTTTTATTATAGCAATTATTATTGTTTGATTTAATTGTAGTCTAATGTATATAATATACAAATAATTTAAAAAAATTTAAAAACATTTTAGTATGTTAATTTTTGTTTAACATCAAAGATAATTTATTTAAAATATGATGATCTTACCCTACTAACAATATCTCGTCATACGCTTAATTATTTATAAAATTTCACTATGGTAATCAATTTTTTTAGTAATCTTTAGGATCTTTAAAAAATTTTAGGATTTTATGAAATTAACAATTTTGTTATAATTTGAATGTTCTTAGTTATGTTTTAAATTTAAATTTTTTTAATATTAAGTATTACACAAGAAATTTCATTTTTTTTATCATCATTCTATTTCTTGAGAATTTTATATTTATATACTTTTTAACTTTGGAACCTTGTTTATGATTTTTAAGTTATTATTATTTCTTTTATTAGAAATATCAACATATTAAATAAAATAATCAATATTTAATTTCCATAATAACTATTTTTTCCAATTTTTTAAAAGGTTTTATAAACAAACAAATTTTTGTAATTCTAGTATTAAGAAATTTTTAATACATAATGTATATGTACTGAATATTAAAAATATATTTCCACTTAATATTTCAATTTATGGTAAGTCTTATCTTAATTACATCTCTTCAATAATTACAATATCAAGAGAACAATTTCTTATATAGTATGGCAAAATTTTAAAAATTTAAACCTTGTTTCGCAACAATGATTTTCTTAGCTCTATTATTTTATTCAAACTAAGACAATTTCGATTTTCTTGTTTTAAAAAATATAATTTTCAAAATTCTTGTTTTTTAATATATTTTTTAGAAAAATTTATTTTACACTTTAAATATAATAAATATACAATGCAATGAAAGTTATTAAATAAAAAATCATTATTGTAAAATTTCCAACATTAAACTTAAGAACATTAGTTGTTATATGTATTACTGAAATTATTGAATGAAGTATAATTTATGTTGTTCTTATAATCTACATGGTTAGAGTTTTTTAGGTTGACGTAATAAGATTTTTGTCATACGAACATAAAAGTTTTGATTTATATGATTTTTTTATGAAAATGTTTTTGTAATTTAAATTATAATTTTAAAGCTTTTTAATGTTTGTGCTAAAACTATGTTTATTAGGATCATTACTTAGTTTGGTTAATTGACTTACATTATTAAATCAAATAAATATGAGCCCAAGCTTTAGGAAACAAATATTCTTATTTTGGTGAGCAAGAAAAAGAATTATGACTTGCTTAATAAGCTCAAAATTTAAAATTCTAGCAAATAATCATCTTGTTAGTTGGTTTCAATTATTGTCCTATTTAAATCAATTCTTGAATGTTAAAGTCAAATTGAACCAATTATGTAGTTAGTTTGACAATTATTGTTAATTTTGTTGACATCATAACTTTTATTTCATTTGCTGTGATATCACATTTTTCAATATTTTGCATCAATTAACTAGATAACTTATCTATTTTTCTAAAATTGGTAACTAAATTTTTAGTTTGCAATAAATTTAAGTACATATGATTTCAACTTATCTTACACTTTTTCCTATAAATATATTTTAGCAAGTGCGAATTACAGGTGCTATAACATCATTCAACCCTTAATATCTCGCAATTTATTGTATAGTAATTTTTCAAAGAACAAGTTAATGAATTCATCTTAAAAATTTTTAAAGTTTTAGCTTCATGTTGAGATTCTTTATTAAATAAATTATTCAACAAAATATATCATATGTTACATCTTAAACATTATAGCAATCTCTAAAATAGATGCAATGAGATTTATTTTCTTAGATTTTCTATCTTACCCAACAATTAATAAATATCTTCTTGATCCTATCATTAATTTGTACCAATATATTTACAAATAGTTTTAGCTAAAGTTCTTTATTATATTGTTTTAAAGTAAATGTAGAAATATATTATCAAAATATTGGTAAAGATTAATGTCATCAACGATCTTTTATTCATGAATACACAATGTGATAAGAACATTGGGATAAGAATATAATTTAGGGGGATATTTATAACTATGAATATTCTATGGTCATGATTATAAGTAAAACAATAATGACTATAAATGTAATCCCAACTATAATTCTTAGACTTATTTGGTAATAGGAAAATGCATTTATTATCCTTATTTCAATGAAAACAATGGGAATGATAAGTAGCTATAGCAATTATAGCTCTTTATTAATTTTATTTGATAAAGTGTGTGCTATACATTACTTTTTATGCCTTATCATTTTTGAGAGTGGACATAGGTTTGATTTTAGGTTGAACCATCTAAAAAATTCTTAAGCAAACTTTAACATTTCGGATGGCCTTCATCTTTAACAATTTACTTAAAACTTTTTTTATTAAATAGAAATTAACATCTTTTAAATAAAAAATAAAGTTTTCAAAAAATTAATTTTAGATATTTGTTTAAGCTTATTATAAAAAATTTTGAACATTTTTTTTTTTTTTTTTGAGATACAAATAATTAGTTTCGCAATAATTCACTCTCTTTTGTTGAAACCCTCTCAACATGATCCAAGAGCTCATTTGCTTAAGAAAAATGTACAAAATTCAAATGTACTAAAAGGAGTAAATTAAAAAGAAGGAAATTAATGAAGCATAAGCAACCAAGTTTATATTTGGAATGCAGAGTTAATAGTATCGAGGACATATGACCAAGTTTAAACAATAAATGAAGAAAAATGAAAATTTTGAGTAAAAGTATCTATTTAATAAAGCTTTGCATTAATCATTCATAAGGATTAATTACATTAGTTTAAGCATTCTTGATTTTGAAATTATATAAAGGTGCTTTTTGACACGAGTTTCAAAGGAACATTACAAAACAACATCAATGCCACAGTGAGGTCATAGAGCTTTTCAAGTTTTTTGTGAATAAGATGACACTTCCTACATGATTTTAGGGACTTTCCATTGTAAGTATGCTTCTCTCCCTTATTGGTTATATATCATGCACATTAGCTTTGTGGCCCTTCTATTATAGTGAATTTGGGAAAGTTTCTGATCCTCGCTAATCATGATAATGCTAATGTCTTTTTCGAAGTTTGAAGAAAAGGTCATGTTTGATGAGGATGATGCCTACAAAAGGGTTACTCCCTTCAAACTCACTTTAATAGGTAACTTTTTCAGTTGGATGACCCAAATATCTTTGCCATTCAAATGATGGTCCTCAAATGTTTCAAACTTTTTAGCTCACTACCAAACCATTGTAAGCACTAGTGTGGATCTCATTGGAACACCAACTAATCAACTTTGTAAACAAGTAGGCTCTAATCTCAATCATGTTAATGATTAGCAAGTCTTTAAAACTATCGCTATGACAACAAGCTTAACAAGGCTATATTTAGCTCTAGTATGTGTTTTGGTCAATCTTAGTAAAAATCTTCCCTTAGATATTAGAATCTCTAGAAAGGTTGGGTCGAACAATGGCTTATTGGATGCAATTAAGTAATTAAAATTTTCTTAAATATTATCGAAGTAACTGTTGACAAGGATTCTCAATGTTCCAATGCAAGCAAGAAAAAGGTTCTAAACCCTTCTATGCAAGAAATGGAGAATATGAGACACTTTTGAATTAGTGAACTAATATGTAATGTGAAACTTCAAACTTTGGTAGCCATCAACGTATAAAACAATATCAGTACCCCGCTACATCACACAAGATTAACACAATAAAAAAACTAATTATACCATTAATCATCTATTCAACGATAATAAGATCAATTTCAATTAGCAAATGTATAGTAAGAGTAAAAAATATTTATCTAATTTGAAAATTAGGAAGGACATGTGGCTTAGACAAGTACATATTCAATCTCTCAAATCCTTAAATAATGATCTTTAAGAAAAAGCAAAGACTCTCAAGCTTTGTAAGATAGATTTGAAAGGCTTCATATTGGCTAATAGTGATAAGTCAATAAGAAAAGACACCAAATGGAATGTCAAAAAAATCATTTGCCTAAAAATGACCAAAAGAAGCTTTCAAGAATCTTCAAATGTTGACATTATATACTGTAATTAATAATATCTTACTTTTCAACATAAACGATGTAGTTAGTTCTATAGTAGCTTGATGCCTTAATAACATGTTCATATTACACAAAATTAAGTTAATTGCAATCATTGAATGCTTTGCAAGTAATAGATAAATGGACGTCCTTTGAAAAAGACTAGATTTTCATTATTGTGAAGCAAAATTTCTAACAATGCATAGGTGTATTTGTTGTAGTACTTATAATGTTAGAAATTGAAAATTAAGAATATTTTCTTCACATGGTGATATGTAAATGATATGCGATCTTTTGATATATGCCAACAACTCCTTTATTAGTAAATAAATCATTGGTGGGATTTAAGATTGTTTGGTAGAGAAAATTTTGTCTTCCCTAAATAGAATGGATTGTCAAATATCTTTGTCGAGGTTTAGAAATATAACGTCTTTCTTGTGCATAGAACCCTAATGAATCATGATTTTCTCAAAGCCTTTCTAAAATAATGGCTCAACATATGAACAAAAACTTGTTATACAAATCCCTATTACTAATCTTGTCTTTAGAAGTAATTGAATCTAATGCTAAACAACTTAGATTCAAAAGCACTTGGATTAAAAGTATATAATTCTCTCTAGTCATTGCTCAGAATTGGAGTCTTCCAACTACTAGGTCTAGAATGGAGGCCCTAGTTTATAAGTTGAAGAGAGCAAAACACCACCATAAAGATTGGATTAAAACTTAAATTTGGTAATATATTTGTGAGTGTTGAAGAAGAAGAATAACATGTTGTAGAGAAGGAAAATAATGTCAAAGTGTTATAGATGACTCGTCATGGTTAGAACTAACAAAGCTTAAGATGAATGAACCTTGGTTGCTAAAATAAAGATGTATGGAGAGGACATTTAATAATACTATAGGATATGTTTTTCGAATTCCATATGACATTTTAGAATTCTAAAAGCAAAAAAATTAAGAAAATAAATTCCTAGAATTTTTCAAAAAAAATTTAAAAAAACTTCTTGAAATGCTATCGAATTAATATTATAATTAATTCGTAAACGTCCACATGCATTTGGTGCAGTAGTAATGGAGAAAAGTTAGGCAATGGGTGACACACGGTGTGACATGGTTGGATCGATGCATCACTTTGGGTTCCAATTTTTGTGAGTAGCACTGGTAAAAAGGCAATGACACTTTGGGTCCACTTTGGGGTTAATGTGGAACATTGAGGGTTAGCACAAATTGATGAATCATTGCTAATGGTTATGGCAACGATAGTTAACAGAGGTGAATGATAGTAAAAAAGTTCAAAACTAAATTTTAATCCCATTTTGAAGCAATTTTCAAGCAAATTTTCTACTAATGCACTTTTGAGATGGTTGAAGGGAAGGTCTATATTGAATATGAGATGAAAATCTACAAAAAGTTTCCACTTGTTCTTTAAACAACTTACACTAAACTAGAAATGTAGATCAATGTATCAGCTAATAAAACTAAAAATAAATATGTAATAAACAATGGTCTACTGTAATTCATCTACCCAATGATAATAGTGACGAAGATTAATGAGAAGTATAGTAACTAATCCTCAAAGGGCTCCAAGTCTAAATAGAACTAGTGCATCTCAGAGGTAAACCTGTACGTGATGTACTAGATGGGACCATATCCAATGGATAAGAGTTATAAGATAAGTGTTGTTTAGCTTAAGAATGGTGATAAAAACTCAAATGCCATTCATACAATGTTCAAGACTAAAGCGAATAAAGGGTGATATAAAAAGAATTATGGATCCAAGTAGAAGGTTTTTAGAGAAGGATTTAATTGCCAAATATGTTTTGGATTGCTTGAGGTCTCAATATTCCCTACTAAGAAAAATTAGAGGCGCTTCAATTTTTGATGCTTAAACTCACTAAAAGAAAATATGTTGCTAATTCAGCTAGTTAATAGGGAGAAAATAAAAAAAAAATATTTTTTTGATGGATTACTTATGTGCTTGTAGATTTTATGGGTTTGATGATTTTTTTAAAAGCATTAATTGTCCATATTTCAAGTTCACATTTATGATGCTATCAACGATTTTCTTATTCGTAGACAATCACCAAGAATGTAGTAGTGTTAATTTACTTTTCCTTTTGAAGACTAATTGTAGCATATCTTTGAAAGACATTATCACTATTTGGATGTATAGTTTCTGAAAAATTTATTAAGTTGTTGGTAGTTAGCCTATGGTGTTTCCTATCTGCCGTTATCTCAGTGGACCAATCAACTTTCGATAAAGAAAGGGAAATCACTAAAAATATCTTAACGGCATAACAAGTCATACTTTCATTAGAGCAACTTCATGATTTAAATGAGAAGATAAAAGCTAATAGCTTTATTATCGATCTAGTCTTTAAGAATGCATCAAAATAATATATTGTGAGGGAAACATGTATTAGATAAATTTAACAAAAATATTTGATAATCTAGTCATGAGTGTCAATAATATAAGCTGGTCGTTTTTTGTTATTAACAAGAAAGGAAATTGTTCCATCTAACCCTCTCATTGGTTAAAGCACGATAATCCTCTATCCCCATTTCTTGTCCATATTGTAGCTAAAGAACTAAGAAGAGGTTTAAATAATCAACATATATAAGGTTATGCGATGCACTAGGCCACTCCATGTGGTTGTCAACCAAAGTCCCATTTGTGCTCTATAGATTTCCTTTTACTATTCTTTTGAGGTGATAAACACTTAATAAAAAATCTCAAGTTATTGTTCTCTAATCTCTAGGGTGCATCAAGTTTGTAGATTAATGTACAAAGGTTCTTCTTTATTAGTTGTATAAACACAAAACACAAACAAAAGAACATTGACAAGGAGCTCTTGCTTTAGAAAAGATACTACCTTCCAAACCCTTAACTCAAAAGCACATTATTCGTTGGTAAGAAATAAGTGGTCCACTTTGAACACTAGATTAACAAAACATCCAAAAAGAGATCACTCTCAATGGGAGGTCGTACTTGTTAATTATGTCCTCTAGAAACATTATTTATTTTACATACTTGAGATGTAACTTTAATTATAGAAAATGTTGTGGAGCATGCTTAATGACTTGGAATCAAATATCAAGAACCATCTAACTACTTTTTTATATTGTGATACATGGAACAAAATAGATAAGGATGGCAACAAATGTTGGACACTCACTAAGCATGGTAAATTCACTATGAATTCAAGATAGGATAATCTTAGCATTAATTAATTGGCTTATTCATAAGTCACAAAAAATGTAAAATAATTATCAACCTTCTAAAGTATCTTTGTTAATGTGGAGGCTCCTACATATCTAATTATCTTTTGATAATGACTTGAGGAAGTTGAATTTCAATTTATTGACAAATGCACTTTTTGTGCTTATAAGGACTCTCAAATGAGCCTTATGGAACCCCTTAGTAATGAATCTTGGCATTAAACAAACCCAACATCATGATTCACAAAATGCTTCTACAAGGATGGAAGTGTACTCACACAAACTCAATAGCTATTAAGAATTTATTGCTCTACCATCTCTCATATGTTGTAATATCTACATGATAAAAATTCAAAATACTTCAATGAGAAAATATTCCCTGTGAATTTCCTAATAGAGTTAAACATAATACTGATGAAGTTTAAAATGTTGCTTAATTATGTAAAGTTGTTCAATAGATCCAAAAGTAGTAAAATATACATTGCCTTCATTTTTTTTTAAGATTAATTGAATAATAGAAAAAAGTGGTTCAATGCACCTCCCTAGTAGTGGAGCTAGAAAAATTAAATTCTAGTGGACTGACTAGAAATAACCAAGGCTCTATAGGTTCTATTTGTGTGATTAGAGACTACTTGGTAGAACTATTAGAGCGCTCTTAATTTACATGGAATCTAAAAAATGTATAAGCAAAAGCTACTGAAATACTATTTGGTTTAAATTTATGTGATAATTTGGGATTATAAAAACATCATAATAGAATCAAACAATTAATCATTCCCTATAATTATTCAAAAAAGGATTGGAATCCCTTGCTAAATCTTAACCCAACTAAATAGAATGAATCAATTTCTTTGCAAAGTAGTTAAATTATAAATCATATTCAGGGAAGGAAATGTAGTAAAAAAAGTAGTATGCTTAAATATCTTGTAACTATATTCATTTGACATTCTTAATTTATAACAAACTCCAAAAGTTTTCAAAGCTTGAGTTAAACTTGATGAGGATAGGTGTTCATGTATTATATAGTGTCGTAGGGAACGTCATCCAATTAATACCTTCATGATTAAATGTATGGAATGCATTCACATAATCATTATCGCTAACGTGAATTTGTTCTTATGAAAATTACTAAGCATTTGGGGCCAAAACTAATGAACTAAAGCCTTGAAAAACCACTAGATTTTATCATATATCTTTCATTTTAGCTTAAGAAATAAATTTTCATAAACTAGTTTGGTTGACATAACAAATGCCAAGTTAACCACGTTCTATGGAAAAGGAATGAACCTATTTAGTGTGGCTCGTTTCTTAGCAGGAAAATCAATGTCCATATAATCTCTCAATTTTAACAAATGATAACTATACTTCATATAGCTTAAATAATGATTTTTTTTGTATAAAAAAGAAAACCCATATCACCCATTATAATATATTCCCATAAAACTTAAACTTGATTATAACAAAGATACAAAAGAAAGATTCATAAAAGTTTGAGTAGTATTGCAAAATTAAATTTATTTCATAATTGATTGCTATTATAATAATTTTTTTGTAATGTTAATACAATAGAAAATTTGTTAATTAAGGAGCTACCTATCAAATTTATTGTTCTTTCTAGCAATAAGATATGGAAAGAATAGAAAAAGGCAATCTCTTTCTCAACAATTTCTTTCTCTTTTGATCAAATAGATAATGTAATTATTCATGAATTTTCGTTACAAAACATGTTTCTACATCCTCATAATTCAGTACTCCTTGATTCATTGGCTAGCACATCCTACAAATGGAACTTATGTAAAGACTTGTTCAATGGCACCAGTTAAGTATGATGGACTTAGTCAGACAATACATCACATCCTCTAGATATGTGGAATCATTAGTGACTTTCTTTGGATTCTTTGCACCAATATCATGGCTTTCAATCATACTAATGTGTTTATTAATGACTAAACAAATATTATGACACTTATCGACTACTTCAACATGTATAGTTATAGAGTTCATCATAGTACTGAATTATATCTTACTTTGTGAGAAGTACAATCATATCAAAGTAGGCTACCAAGCATAGAACTTTTGATTGGTCCAAAACAATTTAATAATGCATCAATTCTCAGATTGGATTATTCCAATGGAGAACAATTTCTTAGCATGTGCATTATGATTCCTTAATCAGCCTAATATAACATTTCACATCAAGATTACCATCTTATATGCACATTTCTTGAGGCTGACCAATCATATCTATCTTTTGTGCTTCTTTTTGTGTTAAGGTCATTCAGATCTATCTTTTGTGCTTCTTTCTGT
>JAIUJO010000044.1:3102318-3104825 GCA_023846275.1 Vanilla planifolia | reverse complement strand
AGAAGGAGAAGAAGTAGAAGAAGATGGAGGAGTAGGAGAAGAAGAAGAAGGAGAAGAGGAAGGAGTAGAGGAAGGAAAAGATGAAGATGAAGAAGAAGAAGAAAAAGACAAAATAGAAGAAGAAGATGATGATGAACCAAAGAAGAAGATGAAGATGAAGAAGAAGAAGAAGAATAAGAAGAATAAGAATAAGAAGAAGAATAGAAGAAGAAGAAGAAGAAGAAGAAGAAGAAGAAGAATAAGAACAAAAAGGATAAGAACAAGAAGAAGAAGAATTAGAAGAAGGGGAGGATGAAGGAAAAGATGAAGAAGAAGAAAAAGAAAAGGAAGATGAAGAAGAAGAAGAATGACAAGAAGAAGAAAAAGAAGAAAAAGAAGAAGATGATGATGATGATGAAAAAAAGAAGATGTTGTAGAAGAAGAAGTAGAGGAAGAAGAAGAAGAAGGAGAAGAAGAAGAAGAAGAAGAAGAAGAAGAAGAAGAAGAAGAAAGGGAAGAAGGAAAAGAAGAAGGAGAACATGGAGAAGAAGAAGAAGAATAAGAAGAAGAAGAAGAAGAAAAAGAAGAAGAGGAATAATAATAATAATAATAATAATAATAAGATGATGATGAAGAAGTAAAAGAAGAAGAAGTAAAAGTTGAGGTAGAAGAAAAAGAAGAAGAAGAATAAGTGGAAGAAGAACAAGAACAAGAAGAAGAGGAAGAGGAAGAGGAAGAAGAAGAGAAAGAAGAAGAAGAAGAAGAAGAAGAAGAAGAGGAATTAGAACAAGGGGAAGAAGAAGAAGAAGAAGTGGAAGAAGAAGGAGAAAAAGAGGAAGAAGATGAAGAAGAAGAAGAAGAAGAAGTGGAAGAAGAAGAAGAAGAAGAAGAAGAAGAGGAAGAAGAAGAAGAAGAAGAAGTAGAAGTAGAAGAAGAAGAAGAAGATCAAGAACAAGAAGAAGATTGTGATGAAGAAGGAGAAGGATGAGAAAAAGAAGGATAAGAAGAAGAAGAAGAAGAAGAATAAGAAGAAGAAGAAGAAGAAGAAGTAGAAGTAGAAGAAGAAGAGGAAAAAGAAGAAGAAGAAGTAGAAGATGAAGAAGAAGAAGAAGAAGTAGCAACAAAAGAAGAAAAAGAAGAAGAAGAAGATGATGATGATGATGATTAAGAAGAAGAAGAAGAACAAGAAGTAGCTGAAGAAGAAAAAGAAGAAGAAGAAGAAGAGAAAGTTGAAGTAGAAGAAGAAGAAGAAGTGGTAGTAGTAGTAGTAATAGTAGTAGTAGAAGAAGAAGAAGAAGAGGAAAAAGGCGAAGAAGAAGGAGATGAAGAAGGAGAAGAAGAAGAGGAGGAAGAAGAAGATGAAGAAGAAGAGGAAGAAGAAGTAGAAGACGAAGATAAGAAGAAGATGTGGAAGAAGAAGGAGAAAAAGATAAGGTACAAAAAGAACAAGTATAGGAAGAAGAAGAAGAAGAAGAAGAAGTTGTAATAGAAGAAGAAGAAGAAGAAGAAGAAGTAGAGGAAAAAGAAGTAGAAGAGGAAGAATAATAAGAAGAACAAGAAGAAGAAGAGGAAAGAGAAGAAGAAGAAAAAGAAGAAGAAGAAGAAATAGAAGGAGAAGAAGAAGTGGAAGATGAGAAGAAGAAGAAGAAGGAGGAGGACAAGAAGAAGAAGAAAAAGAAGGAGTAGGAGAAGAAGATGAAGTGGAAGAAGAAGAAGAAGAAGAAGAAGGAGATGGAGAGGAAGAAGAAGATGGAGCATAAGAAGAAGAGGGAGAAGAAGAAGAAGAAGCAAATGGTGAAGAAGAAGGAGAAGGAGGAGAAGAACGACAAGAAGAAGAAGAAGAAAAAGAATAAGAAGAACAAGAAGAAGAAGAAAACGAAGAAGGAGGAGGAGGAGAAGAAGAAGAATAAGAAGTAATAGTAGAAGTAGTGGTTGTAGAAGAAGAAAAAGAAGAAGAAGAAGATGAAGGGGTAGAAGAGGAGGAAGAAGAAGAAGAACAAGAAGAAGACGAAGATGAAGAGGAAGAAGTGGATGATGGGGAGGAAGAAGAAGTGGAAGAAGGAGAAGATGAAAGCGAAGAAGAAGAAAAGGAAAGACAAGAAGAAGAAGTAAAAGAAGTAGAAGAAGAAGAAGTAGTAGAAGAATAAAAAGAAGTTGGAGAACAAGAAGGGGAATAAGGAGAAGACAAACATGGAGAAGAAGGAGATGAAGAAGGAGAAGAAGAAGAAGAAAAAGAAAAAGAAGGTGAAAAAGATGATGGTGATGACGAAGAAGATGATCAAGAAGGAAAATTAAAAGATGAGTAAGAAGAACCAGAAGAAAAAAAAGATGAAGAAGAAGAAGAAGAAGAGGAAGATGATGAAGAAGAAGAATAAGAAAAACAAGGAGAAGAAGAAGAAGAGGAAGAAGAAGTTGAAGAAAAAGAAAAAGAAGAAGAAGAATGATAAGAAGGAGACAAAAAAGAAGATAATGAAGAAGTTGCTAAAGAAGAAGAAGAAGAAGAAGAAGAAGAAGAAAAAGAAAAACAA